>JAPYZO010000581.1:37638-66410 GCA_030522905.1 Torymus flavipes | reverse complement strand
CAGAGCTGCGTGAGCCGTGCCTCGCTACGTGCAGCACGGAGTGAGCCCGGACGCTCTCTGCTTGCCTGCCTGTTCTCGTGTGCGCATCGGGAGCGAGCGAGCGAGACGGAGAACCCTCGGAGCGAGCGAGAGAGAAGCGCGCCGCACGGCACGCCGACAGTTGCAATTGCTGTCTCTCTCTCCCTCTCTCCTTCCCTCCCTCCCCTTGCAGTCCGGCGCACTCTCCGAGCGTCGCGAGAGGGAGCGAGAAAAAAACGAGATTAAAAATTTTTCGACGACGACGAAGCTGCTGCTGGAGAGAGAGAGAGAGAGAGAGAGGGAGAGAGAGAGAGAGGAACGACGACGACGATGCTCCACTATATACTCCGGGTCGTGTTTTGTAACGAGCTCTCTCTCTCTCTCTCCCTCTCTCACTCTCTGTGTTTGTACGTGTAAGTGTACGTATAGTAGTAGAAAGAGATAGAGAGAATTGCTCGCGAGTGACTCGTACGAGGCGCCGCCGTCGCCACTACCACCGCTCTGTATGTGTAAGCTGTGTATATGTGCCTTATTCGTGTACGTGTATGAGAGAGAGAGAGAAAGAGAGAGAGAGACGCTTGCGCTCCGCCATCGCCGCCGCCGCCGCCGCCGCCGCTGTGCTCCGCTCTCCCCGCCGCGCACCACAAGAGAGAGAGAGAGCGAGAGAGCGGCCTTCGTGTGCCCGTCTATATACCTGTATGCGAATACGTGTATGTATATATACATACGACTGTCTCTCTCGCGCGCGCTCTGTTTTCCTGGCTCCCGAGGCTCACGTCGCCGCCACCTATACCGCAAGTGTACGAGAGAAAGAGAGAGAGAGAGAGCTCCACGCGCGAAAAATAGGTAATTCGCCCGAGAGCTCTGGCCGTCCGGAGAGAGAGTTTCGGAGCTCACTGCAGCAGCGGGGTTATCTATCCGTATACATATATATATATCTATAGAGCTGTTGTATACATCGCGCGTTACCGCGTGTGTATGTGTGACTGTGTGGTGGAGTAGCAGCAGCAGCAGCAGCAGCAGCAGCGTTCGTTCGTGGCAGGAGCGCGCGCGCGCGATCGAGGCGTCCTTCGTTTCGAGGTCGTGTGCAGCAGCAGCGGCAGCAGCAGCAGCGGCAACGGCGGTGGCGGCGACGAAGCGCGCGAGCGCCGTCACAGAGATGTGGCTTTAAGGTTAAAGCTGGACCCCGAGAGGACGCGAGCGCGCGAGACAGCGCCTCTCTGTGCTTCGTTCGTTCGTTGATATAGTCTTTGAATCTCTGGTTCCCAAGCACACACGTACGTGTGTACAGTATACATTGCAAGAGGTGAATATTTCCGATATAATAACTACCTGGCTTGTGTCGTCGTATAACTTGTGTATGTAGCAGCAGCAGCAGCAGCAGCAGCAGCAGCAGCAGCTCCTCTCTGTGTATATGTGTATGTGGTGAAGGAGGGGGGTGAGCACAGTGCGGAGAGTAGTAGAAAAGTGCAGTGCCTGGATAAGTGTTCCTGCAAAGGTAGGATTACTGTTTTTGCGGGCCAGTGCCAGAGGGGGGAGGGGTTGTGTTGTAAATGATCGAAGGTGGTGCCGGAGGTGTACGGACGATGACGTGCGAGTGTGGGTTGTCCTGGAAAAGTGGCGTTTTTCGCTAAAATAACCGTGGATACGGAAAGTTAAGGTAGAGCCGGTGAATTAAATCTTAGCCCCGTGCGAATATTCGCGGTAGGTAGGGCGTTATCGAATTTAGCAAAATAAGCGAGTTTCGGAGCGCGCGCGGTTATACGACGGCAACGGCGCGGCGCTGGCTCGAGCGAGCGAGAGAGAGAAAGAGAGAGCCGCACGAGAGCGCCGCCGCCACCGCGGCGGCTGCTGCTGCTGCTTGCTTGCTTGGCTTGCCTGTGCCACGCTATACACACCAGCAGTGCGAGTGGACTCCGGATTGAACTCTCTCTCTCTCTCTCTGTGTGTATTTGTGTGTAAGTGTGTGTTGTATATCTGCAGTGTGTGTGACTGTGTGTCCCTGTGCTCCGAAAAGTGCAAGCAGATTTTCTGGTTCGTAACTACGTGCACTTACACACGCACACACGCATACGAAGACACTGCGGATGATTTCGGAGTTGGCGAGAGAGAGAGTTCGCCTGAACCACAGACGAACACATACACGCGACAGTGCCACGGCGTGGTGGAGAAATCCGAGACGCAGTTTTCGTGATACATACTTTGCTGTGGAGAGTGTTTTGTAAGGGAGACAGATAGATAGAGAGAGAGAGAGAATTAGGTACGAGAACGTGGGTTTCTCTCTGTCTTGCTCGCTCAGTCAGTGTCTCGGTGCCTCGTGAAACCCGGTGAGTGTCGTGTATGTACTAGTGTGTGTATGTGTGTACCTCTCGGGGTTGAGATCGATAGGTGTGTAGGCGTCGCACGACACGGCGGCACAGCTACCGTGAGCCGGGGAGAGGAGGTGCGAGGAACACGCGGAAAAAAGTGCGACGAGTGCGCGAAAATTGCTTGCATCAGCCTCACTCTCTTTCTCTTCCTCTCTTTCTCTCTCGCTCCTATAAATAAAGACAGAGAGCGTCTGTGTTTTCGTGAAATACAGCAGCAGCCAAAGTGAGAAGAGAGAAAGCGTCGATCGAACGAGGAAATAAACGGGAAGAATGCAGCTAATTCTGGAATGAAGGAGAGAGAGAGAATGAACTCTCTCTCTCTCTCTCTTTTCGGTTAGCTGAGGTCGATCGCTAGAAACAGATATATACGCGTATGAGAGAGAGAGAGAGAGAAGGAACAAGAGAGTGAGACGGGGTATTTCGCTAATCGCCTCGCCGAGAGTGGAGAGAGCGAACGAGCGCGCGAAGCACTCTCGGGATATATACAGTGGCCTACGGCTGCCGCCATTTCGTGCTTCTTTCTCGCTCGCTCGCTCGCTCGCTCGGCGACCGTAATGCCTTTAAAACGACGCTTTCGCACCTTAAATTCTCAACCAAAGTGAAAATTCAAAATTCGCCGTTAGATGTATGACCAAAATCCTCGTGTGTGTATGTGTGTGGGGTTGTGGCGTAGTGTGATAATTAACGCCTAATTCGTTAATCCATCAGTCTCCACTGCTTCACCACGTAACTGGTAATATGTTCGCGGAGGGTTAGATGCACCAGGGCGACCAGGAACCCGAGAAAGTTCCGACATCGGGGTCTAAAAATAGAACTTTTTTAAAAATCATCCTACGCGCACGGGACCACGTGATTTGTAATCTACGCGACGAGGCCGTCAATTAAATCTACTTTTCACGCGAAAATTCCAATTGGTTGGGTGATTGTCGAATTTTTCGTGTTTAGCTAACGTTACGCGCGGACTTAGCCGCTGTGCGTGGCGGCGGCACTGGCAGTGCTTCGCGGTATATAGGCTCGTATAGTTACGAAAGTCCGGTTCCCGTGGTTTTCCGTTGCGAAAAGCGCGACACACGTCCGGTTTCCCTCGACAGAAAGAGTGAGAGAGAGATTCTTTGCTAATTAAATGGAGCTGGAGAAATGTCGGGTTTCTCGGGTTTGCGGTTGCCGTGCAGCGCGACGGAGTGTGCAGGAGGCCGATTCGGTCGTAATTTGTGCTGCTTGGTTATTAGAAATATTGGAGAATAGTGGATTTTGGTGTATTTTTTTAAAGTTGTGTGGTGGTTGGAAAGGTTAGATAATACACGGAGAAAAATGACTATATTTATAGTAAATGTGCGGGACAGACACAAACTTTTAGAAAATTTACTATACAGCTTGTGATAAAAATTCCTATGTGTTAAGTAATTTTGACAACGATATATAGCAATTTTCACTATAAATTGTAGTAAATTTTATGAAAATTTGGGTCTGTCCCAAAGTTACTATATCGAATACAGTAATTTTTCTTACGTTAATAGTAAATTTTTCCGCAACATTGCACTCTGAGTGTACACGGATGTGTATTTAGCGTTCGATGTCTGTTGTGTATTTTCGAGTTTCTCCGACCGCACAACTTTGTAAAATCAAAGAATTTACAATGATATACAACAAGTACACCAGACTCTCCAACACAAAAATTGTTAATCTCCTATACTATGGGTCTGAAGTTTGCATCGTTGAAATGCGCAACGAAATAATTTTGTACAATTGCTTAAAATTACTAAACAATGAAGATGTTATCTAAACCTTCGTTATAAAGCTATTTTATATTACAAAAGACTAAATCTACAGACAAAATTAATATTAATTAGTATAAACTTGAAGTAAAATGAATTATCTTTTTATTTCGTTGCGTCCCAACGTTGCAAACTTCAAACTCATCCTATACTTATCAATTGAAGTGCCGCCAGAAACCTATAGGCTCTCGCGCCGTTCGTCGTACCTCGAAAATATTTATTGAAGTGATTGTTTCGTAGCGGTAGTGAAAACATTGTAACAAAATCGCGCGCGGCGCGTCTTTACGAAACATCTCTTGTGCAATTCCCGATATAATTCGTGTGCGGCGCTGAACAATGATCCTCAAATAAGATATATCATATTTCTCATTACGTCTAAAACGCTCTATGCGGAATCGCAATGCACCCCCTCGTTATACAGCGAAGCCAATTTCCTCGACGTGCGGCCAAATCGTAGTGATTTAAGAAATATAAATTGTTTCACACGTCGCGCACCTTTTTCTATATATACTCGGAAATTACTGGCCCCTCGTCGTGAATCTTCGCACAGACACACACAGTGATTCTCAAGCGGCGCCTCGATAAATCTATTTTGCGTTAATATATGAATAAGCACGAAGCAATAACCCCCTTGGTATGGCCATTAATAAAAGGCGTCGCGAGACTTCCGCGTGATGTATATAGTGCTCGAATCAACGAAGTTCGAATATAAGCCAGCGAAGTTCGCGCGTATATACTTATTTGTCGCGGTGCAGAACAAAAAAGAAAAAACGATACGGGGCAAGGGAAAAAGAATTCGGACGACAGTGCGAGTGCGTCAGAGGAAAAAAAAGCGATAAGTCAGCGCGATGCGGAGTCCGCGTTTTATCGCGCGTCGTGCACATACGCTGACTGCTGACTCTTCCCTCTCTCTCTTGCTTACATTCTTCTTTATTATTTTTTTCATCGTGTCAGAAATTAGGTGATTATACGCATAGTGTCTGTCCCAAACGTTATATCTCCTATATATGCAAATTTCAATTTCTCATGATCTGCTGTCCGTGCCTTTGGTATTTACGTCTGATGCGCGCAATGGTAATGATTATAAAAAGAGAAAAACCCGCCTTCGATTGCTACTCCGTGTCTATAACAAAGAGAATATTGCTTATCCATTAGCTCCTCTCGTCTCGTGTTTTCTACGTCGAATGTTTATCCGCGGCACCCTGATATCGCAAACATTGCGCGAATACACACCAGCACCAGCAGTAGCAGCAGCTTTTTTTCATATACCCCACAGCATCAGATAAGATAAGAGCTTCTAATTCCATCCTCTCTATTGCGTCATCCTCTTTTGCCAACTCTCAAAAAGCCTGTTTGTGCCCGCACCCGACTGCTGCAACAGACACAGCCTCCCCCTCGCGCTTGATGAATAAGCATATAACTTGCACACACACACACACACACAGATCTCTCTCCGAATTTTTTCTTTTGCAATTCTCATACGCTTGGCGTTTACACATACACTCGTTCCGTCCGACGCGTCGTCTTTTTCTTCTCTCTGTGCAAACACACACACGCCCTGTATATACAGCCTGCACATGTATAAATTTCGGCTTTGTGAGGGCGAGCGATGCGCAAGTGCGATCTTTAATCGACATAATGCTGCCGCTGCTGCTCTCTGTGAGTCACACGCGCGTATGTAGATACATGTGTTTGGGCAGACGCATGATGTGGGTAAGAGAGAGAGAGAGAGAGCAAAAATGCTAGGCGTTAATTCTTCTAAATTATGCGGAGCGAGAAAAGAGAGGGGGACGCGTGTGTGTCGCGCATATATACACGTCGATATTAAAGCTCGCGCGTTACAATGGCGAAAGCGAAAGTGGCCGGACGGCATCGAGCGTAAATAACTTTGACGCATTGATTTTCGATATTCGCAAGCGAGCGTGTATGAGAGAGAGAGAGAGAGAGAGACTAGCATATACACACTCGCGCCATCCGCTCTTATCACTCATTTTTCTCCGATAATAGTCCCTCCGCCTCTCACGCTCTCCTCGTAAACCTTCAACGCGCGCGGCTTTTAATTAACGGATTGCATAGTAGTATACGCATCGTCGTCGTTGTTGCAAAGCTGGAGAAGGAAGGCACACGCTGCTGCGCGTATAGAATTAAAGGGAGATAGCCAAGAGAGAGGGTTATCTCGTCGTAGTCCGTGCTATTTGCTATCTCGTGAGCACAGAGTGAGAGAGAGAGAGAGAGAGAGGATGATATGGAGGAGGTCATTCGTCGCGTAACGAGCGGCGGATTAGTGCGCGAAGATAAAGCGCGCGCGCGTGGAAAGTGGAAGACGAGGATGACCGTATAGGGGAGGGTTATATCATTGCGAAAGGGGGTGGATTTCGGGCGTGTTCCTCGCGATAAGGAAAGCGCAGAGAGGGAATGAACTATACTCGAATAGTGTACAGGGTATATAGAAGAGTGTGCGATGGGGAAAATAGACTCTGGCGCGGTAAACAAGTGGAATTAATCACGTTTTACGACTCGATAGATGTTTCCTACTACTGTACTCTGCTCGCTAGAAAGCTACATATGTATATATCCCGCGGCTTTTTACTTATAAACAGCGAACCAGTCGCGAAGATTAATTCCAAAGCCGCGGACTAAACGTGTTACTTCTCAGAGCGAGAACGGCATTTTTCGTTAGAAGTGTATGTGCGTATAGCCAGGACCTCGATCTACCGTCAGGTTTTGTTGTCACCCGACGTACGGGTTCTCCCGTTAGACGTATAGCCGTCGCCGGGACCAACCAAAGAGAGATACTAACCGTGCGCGGGGCAAAACCAAGGCTAGTTTGGATATATAGCGCTGCAATGTGTAGGTTATTCCTCTCTGACGCTGCTCGCATGCAGTCTTTGAGCGCTCTGCATTAATTATTGTTGCAAATGTTCGCGGAGCAGGGACGCGCGTCGATTAAAAAATAATTTGCAAAAGAGTGCCGAACCTTATCGCTATCAAGTCGTTTTATCGTCGCGCGACATCGCAACACGCGAGCTGACGATAATATTTCTGCTTGCGCGCGCGTGTGCATGCATTAATTATTATTGTTATTTTCGTTGAATTTAATATTATGCGCTGAATATGTTGCGAATATCGCAAATGAATCGTGATGTTTAAATGCGCGTACATACATGTATATACGTTGCGAACTTGTAAAAAGAGGCAATTATTTATATTCGGCTTCAATATATCATGCATGAACTCTGCATCGTAATATTAATCGCTCTCCCGTAAAATTTAATAAAAAATTTTACTTCTTTCAAAGAATCTGCGGGTGGGGAACCATTATTACACAATCCGCGGAAATCGCTTGAAATCAGTTCACGCCGAGTCATCGCATCTCGTTCATTTTTCCAACACGACGATTCGTTATAGCCAAGCAACGACATGTATCGAGAAAATTATATAAAAACATTAATGTAGTAAGTCTAATACGTAGGTAATTGCCCTGTGTATATACGTGTGACGTAACGCGGCGAGTCACTGTACCAGAGTCAAATATTATCTTTTCCCGCGCTCTTCTGTCAGACGACGTTGAAAATTTTTTTTTCTCTTCCCTCTGGTCGCGAGCATCGCTATGGTGCATTCCGCGTTAAAAAACCACTGTAACACTCGCTCCCGATATATTTTTAACATCGAGGAAAGCCATATAATCTTAATATATTTTATATATACGCGCAAAAAAGTTGAAAACGATACCATACATAACGAACGGAACAACTGTTCCTCGTCGACGTAAAAAGCCGATCTTACATCCTCCGCTAATGCAACGATAGTCGCTTGCACGCTCGCAAAAACTCACTTCCTCTATATCTCTCTCTCGCCGGCGCATACCTGCCAATGGAAATCGATAAGCCGCCGCCGTGCGCACGGCAGCTCGCAATTAATTGAAATCCGCGTCGCTCGCGTATAGTAGCTCGAGTTACGAAAATGTCGGACGTGGGAAACGCATTTTTCACCTCCTTCTCTACGCGCTATATATGCATGCATATATAGAACCATAGCGTTGCATAGCCGCAGCTATATGGCGGGAGGAGAGGCATTGAAAGGCGGCATTGAGGGACCTTCGCGCTCGGTTCGTGACGCGAGCGCGCGCGGAGCTCTCGATTTCTCGCGCGCGTTACGTCAGTCCTCATGTGCTTCATGGGCGATCGCTCGGTCTCCCCTGTATATATATATGTGTGTGTGTGTGGGTAAGAAAGTTCGCGGGCATTTTCATTAGCATAAAAAGCCCATCTCGCGGTGCGAGCTGCTTGCCTCTTTCGTCTTCGTGAATGTATGTGTGGGGGTATAAAGGCGAAGAAAGAGAGAGAGAGAGAGAAGCGCATAATGCGACGCACTGTGGAAAGAGTTGTATGGCTTTAGAGAACGCGTGGGTGGTTTTGGTTGTGGCTTACTTGCGGAGATTGGCATGTATATAGGTGGTGCGGAGGGGAAAATGCGACGGTTCTATTTTTTCTTTTCTCTAGAAATCGGTAGTGAATTTGCGGGAAGAGGAATTTCTCCGGTGTTGGTGAATTGGATAATTTTGGAGTTAAATATTATCTCAAATGAAATGCATGGAGAGTATATATATGATGATTCGTTGGAATGAAAATGAGTGGGAATTTTGAGTTATAATGGATTAAATTATTGAACTTGGGTTATGATGTTTAAATAATAAACTTCCATGAATGTTAAACGTATGTATAAAGATAGAAAATTCTGAAAATACGATTCGTAAAATTAACTTTAAGTTAATGATCGAACAGGTCTACACACAAACGAAAATTCCTTTCAAAAACCCAAACATACGACCATCAACTGTATACCATGCACATCCGCTAAACCACGATATTTCTCAAACGCAATACACTTCTATATACAACAAAAACCAGCGCTCGAGTTAGTCGACGGTTCTGCCAATCTCACGTGCACCGTCGCTCGCTTTTCCCCTCGACTTCCCTTGCACCACCGCGTACACTATATCGGAACACGAAATACTGGTTACGCGCGCGCGTCGCTCTCTCGCGGAATATTGGGTAAGGATTTATTTTTAGCCTCGTGCACGAGCGAGCGGTGGTAGTTCAATGGAATCGGCCGGCGATTTATCCGCGTATTATACCACTACCACCACTCGCGAAATGCTAATTAGGTATAGGTTACGCGGTAGGAGAGGGGGATTATACTACGCGCGTTTTGCGCAACGACATATAGTTGCGGCGTTTTATAGTACACGCGAGTACGCACGCGGTTATTAGCTAAATACACGACGAACACGCGGCTTTTATATGTGTATATACGATTATGTATTATGTATTGGTAGAGTAACTAGGCTTGCGTCGACGGGATTAGCCTGCTTTTTGTATATACGTGTGATAATAATGAATAGAAAAGGACTCCGTATAGTTGATCAATGAAAATCGCACACGTTTCAGCGTGTATGCGTGTGTTCACTTCCCTTATCCTTACATCAGCTGTGTTTTACCTTCGTATTTATATCATGGCAATTTTGAAGAAAGACCGATGCAGTCGTGAGGGAGAACGAACCCGTACATATATAATAAGTAAAGAGATACACATGCGAAATTTCGTCCTCTTGTTGGTTTGGAGATATGAGAGAGGGGGATATAGACGCGGACGGGAACGCAGTTACTGTCTTCGGGAAGAATCGTTATAGTGTCTCCTCGTAAATCCTTAAAGGGCACGTCGTCGAAACGTGATGAAAACTAGGGCAATGGGAGAAGATTGCTGATGGCGGTTTCGCGTTCAATTTTAAAGTGCGTGAATGTTCGGGATTTTTACGAGATTTCCATAGTCTTCGAAGTAGCGTATTGATATAAATTCCGGATGTACCTTTTGAATTGAAGACTATTGTATACTTTTTTTTTCTCAATATAAACGCAAAAGTTGATCTCTTTTCTGATAATACACAATCTTTCTTCCATAAAATATTACTATTTTCTCAGTTATACTTGTCTGAGAAATAAACATAACATCGTCACATTACAGTAGCCTCTCTCCACCATACTACATAATCGTATCGCATTTTAGCCATCAAACAGCATTCTTTACTTTTGCTCACAAAGTATATATCTGCCTTTAGCGTTTCGTTGACATGTAACACACGCAGCGTACGCAGCCAACTCATCAAATCCCTCACAGACGCAGCACCACTCGCCCAAACTCCTATATAATCCAAATCCTGCGCGCTATAGCTACTACATAGTCTACCGGCTATTACTCCTCCCCTCTCCGTCTCACGACTCTTCCAACGCACTCGTGCTCCGGACGTGTGTCCCGAAACCTGCGCTCCGCACAGCTGACGGTCACACACACACACACACATATACACACACGCACGAAGAGAGAGATATATAGGCAAGGTCCCGTTCTCCCTCCCTCTCTTTCACAATGTGCGACGCCTCGTGCACGTTTCAACGACGACGACGACGACGACGACAACAACTCGTTATATATAGTTTAATGGCGACTCGGTCACGCGCCTTGTTATCGGTCGCCAGTGAAAGAGAGAGATAAGTGGTGTATATGCCGAATAGACGAGAATAGATATAGAGTGTATATGGCGATGCGGGGGATAATGAGTTTGTGGCGAGGAGAAATTTTATATATATAGATTTTTGTTGTTGTTGCGTGCATCGATCTATGCTTTTTCGCATAATTTATGCAGCGCTGAATAGTTGGTATATGTAAGGGGAGAAGGAGATTGTAGTTCAGAGTGAATTTTTCTTTACGAGGCGAGAGAAGTGCGAATGAAGGTGTTCATTCATGATTGAGCAGATGGCGCGGTGTTGTAATCTATATGATTCTAGCTGGGCTTTACTCTCTTCGTATTCGATATAAATAAAATGTATGACTCTTATCTGCCGGCTGGTGTAGAGCATTTCTCTTACTATTATTATATAGGTGATAATACTTTATTCATCGAGTCACACTTTTTATGAATTCATTTTTACAACGATTCTCGAAAAATATATCACCGCCACTTGGCTCACCCAAAAACAACTGCCTCTTTGCGGAAGCGGCCGACTTCTTCCCCTCGCACCTCCCGTTGTATCCATCATCGCGCCGGTACCCTAAAAAACGCTCGCTCACGCGAGCGCGCTACTCCAGTCGACTACGACCACGTCACCCGTCTCTAAAATAGAAAGCACACACACGCGTCTGACGATGCCACGCGTATATAGCGCCGGCTCGTCATAATTAGAAAAGCCGGCGAGGGATCGAAGTAGCGATTCGCGCGGTTGGATGTCTCTTTTCGCACTGATGAGGTTGGATGTAAGGTAGATTAGTAGCAGGGTGGGAAGGGATTTTCCGGTAAGAAGGATTCGAGCGTACGGTGCGAGATAAGAGGGAGACGTGGTGACTAAGTATAATTAAAACTGGAATCGAATGCATCGTAATCACAAGCGCGGCCTGACAAGTGGCGTTCGAGAATTCGAATTCGAATGTTTCTGTGACATGATCTTTTTTTTCCTTTTATTAGGCGGCAAACCGATTGGTTATATCATTATTAATTAATGAAAACAACATTCACAACAAGCCGACACAAAACGTTATTAAACTGTTCACTAGAGATATCCGCAGCACTAGGCTCTCTTATCTCGCGCCATAGACCATCTCCGCATACACACAAGCGCTCGTTACGAAACCTCACATATAAACTCACATACAATTCAACCTGTACAAAAACAATCTTAACATGCTAACGTTTTTCCTTCATTTTCTCGTTTCAGGTCCAATCGATGGCCCGGCGGACAGGATGAAGTGACAGTGAGAGGACACGGAGACGAAAAATAAACAGCGAAACCAGCAAGTGAGAGATAGTGACAGAGAAAAGAGAGAGAAAGAGAGAGGGAGAGAGAGAAACAGGCTGGCGATGGTGCGATGACGAGGCCAGAGCACCGTCGTCCTCCTATACGCGGCGGGATGAGGTGTTGTTGTAGCCGCGGCCAGGATAGCGACGCGCAACTGTCGCGCGCCGTCGCCTCGTAACGACGAGAAGGTGATGGGATGGTTGATATGAGTGTCGATCGCTGAGTCGTTGGCAGTTGTTGGATGAGACGTTATGGGAAGGGATCTCTTTTGATGGACAGGGGAAAAATAGTTTGTTACAGTTAATTATTTAGAAGTGTCAGAAGTATCCAGTGTATTCTGATATTAGCAACTATATTTAGTTGCTTGTTTCATTGTCCTATAGATGTTTTAGATATCTTTAATGAAATGGTTGGGGTAACTTGTATAGGGTTGCTTTTTTTTGGTACGCTAACTTATACTAATTCGAACGCGAAGTTTTCAACAACGGAGCAATGAGAGAGAGAGAGAGAGTTAGTTAGTTTTCAAGTTTATCTCGTTGAGAAATCGTACAAGGTTGTTGATTGTACAGAAAAGATATATAACGAGCGCCAAAAGTAACATACACGATAACCTTTTTTATACCCGCGCCGCATGACTGTATAACGTGACTCGACTGCTTGACCATTCTATAACGTGTGTGTATAGACACACACGGCCACACAATCGATGAAGTAGAAAAACAAACTCAGCGCTTAAAAAATAAGCGCTCTTGTCGCGCTATACAGTTATAACCAACCGCGATTCAATAAATCTTCTCAAACGCGTTAATTACACGCGCCGACGTTCATCTCACCTACGTAATTCGCGCTAAAGTGCAGGGCCAATATACATACGTGCGAGATTCGAAGCGGAATTTTTCATCGTAGGAGCCGCGTTGAAAGAGAGCACATAGTATGTCGATTATACGCGCACGTCGCTCTCGAGGGCGATTTTCCCATTCCCAACAGCTGGGCAAATAACGAATTCAAGTACGGCTGATAGCTGCGCGCACACGTAACCCGCGCGTTATATATGTATGCGCTCGCAGAGTTGTCGTCGATATATCGGGAGGCGCAGTTTTCGAGACCGTATATACGGTTTAATATACCCGCGTGAAATGGAATATTTTCGGCGATTTAATTTCAATCAGCCTTATTCGTTAATATAATAATAATTGATACCGCTCTAAATTTTGGTTAAAAATAAAATTCGTCGAACGAAATAAATTATAATTATGATTGTAATCAATTTTTTGAAAGATATGCGCATTGGATTGTATCAAATTATTCGCGAATAATAATAATTGGATATACCGCTCTAAATTTAGGTTAAAAATAAAATTCGTCGAACGAAATAAATTATAATTGTTTTTATAATCCAACTTTTTGACTAAAAAGAAAAAAAAGTAATAATAAAAACGGCAATAAGTGTACGTTAAAAATATCTTCGATCCCCTTATATTCACCGTGACGACCAGACCGCGACTATAAAAATTTGGTCAGCAACAGAGCTGTATATACACATACGGTACGAGCACACGTATAAGTACGCCGCGCGCGACAGCCGACGTACGCGACACGTACGGCTCGTTAGTGCGTCCTTCTCTTCCCCTCCGCGAGCGAGCGAGCGACGTCCTTATTTGGATTTCAACGGAAAACGTCGGATGCGCGCGCAACGAGGAGATGTCGTGATTTCCGCGAGTGCGTGCAACGCCAGAGTAAAAGAGAGGCAGTGACCTGTGTGCATATGTGTGTGTGTGCAGTTGCGGCGTTGCGCAAGATGACTCGAAAAATTGTCTCTTGCGGTTTTTCTTTATTCTTTCAAGTTCAGGGGTTTTTTTTTGTCACGCGAGCTATTGTAATACGCGTGAATGGGACGTTTTAATGGCTCGCAGTCGAACATTTACGCCAAAAATCGCAGTAACTAATCGTTCGCGGAATTTTCGTACCACCGTCGTTCTTGATTATCGAGCGCGCGACCGCACAATAGACAATAACGCGACATGATTTTTTCAAATGCTATATTTTCCGCCAATATACTCGCGACAAATCACGCTGCTATATCTTATATACATATACACACGCCTTTGGTTTGTTCATTCATTCGCCAACCTCAGTAAAAAAGAAACCTCCTTTCCGATTCATAAAACCAAAAAGTGTGAACGCCCTCGAGCAGCTGCTATGCCGCTCTTTCTAATCGCGAATTATCGCGCCTCGGAATCCCAATAAAATCGCGTGAGCGCACGACTATACATGCGTGTAAAAAAAGAACTGCCGCTGTGACGTGGCCCGTTGCCATAGCCTCTCTTTCTCTCTCAGGCGCCTTATCTTTGCGCGTAGCGAATTTCAGCGAAAGCCCACGCAACGGCAGCTGCTCGCGCACACCTATATATATACGCTCAGCCGAACGAGTCGACATTCTGAGTGCGTTCTCTAATGCGCGCGCCTCTGCGTATTATCGAAGCCGACGAGGAAGACTTTACTGAATTTGGTGTTATCGAAACCGCTCGGTAGTTCGAGGGAGAGTTTTGTGTTTCTTTTGCGAATCTTTTGACTAAAATTGGGCGGGATTTTAGAAAAATTATTATCCCCGTGTTTTCTTGGCACTGATGGCTTGTGTATGAATCAGCTGCAAATATATACAGTATTTTTTGTTGAAAGAAAAGTAAAAAAAAATGTCAAAATCAATTAGTATATAATATTTGCATTTGCTCTTCTTTGATTTTCAATATCTATCAGTTATCTTCTATACTATTCAATTCAAACCTTAAATTAAATTAAAAAAAATAATGATTCCATGCGAGAACCTACAACCAATTTATTAAAAACCTTCCCAGCGGTAATTTCTCGAAATTAAAAAAAATTTTTTTCGTATTTCGGTACACGAAAAGCCTCAAAAATTTTAACGATAAGATGTAACCGTTAATCGCAGGCACGTCCTCACATTATAACGTACAAGACGCTGCTCCGGATAAAATCGCGCAAAAATAAAGAACAGAGCGGGCGTGCGGTAATTCGGTCTATAGACCCTCTGCGGCAGCGGGGGGGGGGGGGGGGGGGGGTACTCGTAATTTATCGGCCAAAATTATCGATCGAACGTATATAACGTTATACAGTTATTTTTACGGAGCCCGCGCGCCAGCGCCTCGGGCGCCAATATCTAAAAGTGCTTTCGGGCCCTCTCGCATTCCTCTCGCATGAATGGTCAATTTGTTATTCTTTTTTTTTTGTTCTCTCTTTTTTTTAGAGCGCACATACATACACATACATTTTATTTCACCGAGTGGAAGAAAATACTGCTGTTATTGTTTAGAAAAAAAGCGCAGAGAGAAAACCCCTTATACACGTATATATTTCTTCCACTCGGTGCGACGACGCGTTCCACTTTGCGCGTAGCAAACAAACTAACTCATCTTTCTTCATTTTCCGATATGCAGCGAGCGAGAGGAGGAGCACATCAGCAGACGACGCCTCTCTCGAGTAAGCCGAAGAAGGAAGGAAGACGAATGCCCGGGAGAGTGCGCGAAGGTGCATACGTAAAGCGACGAGACGGCAGTGCGACGAGAACGCCGACGACGACGACGTTTGTGTGTAAATAAATGGAAAATCGATCGGGAAAAACGGGCCGAAAGAGAGCAGTAGCAGCAGCAGCAACGCCGAGGTGCAGGAGAAGCAGCATGGCCGGCGTCGACGTCGAGTGCATGAGTGGTGCCGAGTGACGCGGGGGGCGCGACTCGCGAAAATGAAGAGAAAGTGGCTCGTTCAGTGAGAGGTAGCGAGAAAACACGCAGTAGAGGGTTGCTGCAGAGACGCGAGTGTGTTTATTTGTCACGTATACGAAGGGAGAAAGGCGAAGGGAGGACGAAAGAGAGAGAGAGAGATATGCCTTATCGAGCGACGGCGACACGAGGACGACCACGCCGACGACGACGAGTGCGCGCGTAGATTGATATATACGTACATATATATACATACATACACGTATCGGTGTAACACGTGTAAGTAAAAATCTGCACGCGCGTGTACATGACGAGTGCGCGTGTCGCGGTCGACAACAGCGAGCTGACTCGTGACAGGAGAGAGAAGAAGAAGAAGGAGGAGGAAGAGAGGAGGAGAAGACGAAGGCCGAGGGCCCGGTGAATCCTCCCGCGCCCGGCCGCGCTACTATTCTTCGCACCGGCGGCCGGTTCGACGTTCTTCACGGCGCAGCTGACGTCATTACGTAAGTCACTTCTACCTGCTTTTTATTTTTACTATAGATACTAGGGTTTTTCGGCTATACACATCTGCAGCGCGATAAGATATGTCTGCAGTGCTGATAATGCGTAGAATCTCTAACGAAGCGCTAACTGAAGAGAGAGAAGTCTTTGTTTATCCGCCGTTATATGGTTCCTTCGATTCTTATACGCGGACGCTCTAAAAGTATACATATAGGAGCTCTACAAGCCAACAAAGAACGCGCGCGACCAATTGTTTTACAATTCAAAACGTAGTAGTAGGTAGAGTCCCCTTGTGTGTGTATGTGTGTAAGCAGCTGCTGCTCCTTTTTGCTGCACCTGCGTGCGCGCACGCCGGTATATAGGATGTAGGTCGATTTTTCGATATAGCAAGCAAGCCCCGCGGAGGGCAGTTTAAAGGGCCAGAAAAATATGTACGCGCTATCCGGCTGTAATTGAGGTGTATATAAAGTTACATAGAGAAAAAAAAACACGCGCGGAGCGGGGGAGTAATTAACGCGGGGGTATAAATAATTTCGAGGGCGGTAATTGGCCGATTGCGCTCACGCGACCCTGCAGTGTATGTTATTGCTGCGGTGTGCTATGCGGGGGGTGAAAAAATTTATCTTTCTTTTACGTGTAATATAGAAGAAAAAATGTGATCGCGGGGGGACAGAATTTGCATTTTTTTTCTCCCCGTCTAATTACCCTGTTGCTCTTTATAACAAGAGAATTTATATACCGAACGGTATGTTCCGTTGACCCGCGCGCCTATATAATTGTTTTGATTACGGTTTTTTTTTTTCTTCTTCTCTAGTTTTAGTTATTATTACACGTTATTATAGTATAATTTACGCGGCGATAAGCATTAGCCATAAATCCGCAAATCTTATATATATATTCGGTATACCCGATAACCTATACCGTCGCTCTCACGGGCACGCGGTATATGTTAGCGTGTGCTCGCGACGTGTATTTTTAGTCGTAGCGGTTAATTTATATATATGTACATTGACCACGTGGTTGGGTATAGTATATACAGAGTGAAAGAGGGAAACGAACGCTAAGTAGCGAGCGCTATGCGCGCGGTCACCGGTGACGAGGCCAAGGAGACTTCTGTATGTATATGTATATTATGTGTGGTTCGATAGATGCGTAATAAAGTTTGCCGGGAGGGAAGTTCGCAGTGGAATTGCATTTTCGTAATCCAATTTAGGGATAGATAGAGATGGAAATGCGTTTTTTTTTGGGAGGGGACATTTGGTGGATTTAATAGTATTGGCGCGAAAATAAGAATTATTTATTTACCAGAGTAATGTACAGTAGTAATATACATAGTTATTGTTAACTTCAAGAAACGCACGTTATGTGTCTGAAGCAACAAACATCCTATAGAGATAGTCTTAGCTATATCTGTACGTAGGTCCGGCGTATATAATAACACTTACAATCTAACTTAAAATCTAAAATTCCAAGATTAACATTATATCTCGGGCAAAATAGTAGATGTCCCAACCTATAACTTCTTGAACAACACTCAGATTATTTATTCAAAGCATTATGATGTTTTAAAATAGATTAGCTCTAATAATCCACTTCTTAACCTTTATTTTATTATAATTTTTGATAATGTCTATAGATTTTTGAGATTTGGATTAATTTTCGATAGAAAATTAAATATTTGTATTGCTCTGATGTGGTTGTTTTTAGCACTAAAAGTTATTATAAGTTTATTTCTATGGTTATGCTGGTCCATTTCATGTATAAACTTTTAAGATCATTATAGTGATAGGATACACATTCATATGCAAACAATTTGTTATAGATTCAATTATCTTTATTTTTCTTTATCATTTTTAAAATTCTATTATCCGTGTCTTTTGTAATAATTCTTCTATATTACCTTTGTATGAAACATTAAAGATTTTTAGTGAACTTTATATTATGATGTATATACCAAGTTTTTCAGTAAGCTTTACATACTTCGTAGTTTTAATTAACTTCTACGATAGCCCGTACGACCCGTAATATTCTCCAGCCCTTATGTATACCAATCAATAACCAATCTACAATAAAGACTCTTCTCTCCGCTGTCATTTGAAAAAGGAAATACACCGGATCAGTCAAACACATCGCCCGCCCTATTCTCATCTTATTTCTCCCGAGTTAAACTCCCTTTTCGATCTCTCTCTCTCTCTCTCACGCGCGCGCACCACAAGCCAATATTCCTTCTCCCTCTCTACCCGCCAAACTTTCCTTGCCCTTCATCTCTCGCACCGCACACCATCACCACCACCACCACCACGCACTATATATGCCGACAGTTCCGCTTTAATCTCTCTCTGTTTCTCTCGCACTCCTGCATCGCTGCTCGCGCGGCCTAGTAATACGCGCAGAAATTCAACTGGCGGTCAACGTCTCAGCAATTGCCGCGCCCGCTTTTTCAATTGCCGCGATGAGTCACGAGAGCTGCGCGTGCGCTCGCACTGCGCGAATATTCGAGCGCGGCGACGACTACCATCACGATTATAATCGTGATGATCATGGTGATGGCGAGTTGACGTGGAGCGCGGCTGTTTTCCTCGCGAGAAAGAGGAGGCTAATTTTAAACGCGCCGGGCTAGAGAGAGAGAGAGAGGTGCGGCTGTGTAATGGGTTGGGGGTTATGTTGCAGGAGTAGAAGGTTTTTGAATTTAGATTGATGAGTCTTTTCATGTTGTTGGACAAAATCTGAAATGTATAGTTTTAATTGAATGCTGAGAAGCATTTAAGAGTAATATATTAGTTAAAATATATTCATGGAAATAGGTTGTGTTGTACAAATGTAGAGTTAGGTATTAAAATAGTTTATTTTACACAATTACACGAGACGAAAAAAGAAACAAAAATTGTTATACGGTCTTTAAATTTTATCATAATATGGATATATATATTAAATAGTTGTTGCACGACCATTTTTATTATTTTCACAAATTACATCACGTCTATTTTTATAATACACTTTTTTATACAACGCTGAACAGTGCACAGCTATTATTTTTAAATCAGTAAATAATGAAATCAAAACATTTGTTACTTCCGTCGCAAATTTGTTTTTAATTCAATTATATCCCATGCGTCCCCTTCATCCTCGTACTTGACATCATTCCCTCTTCACCTCTTCCACAATATCTCCCCATTACGAAACCCCTACTACAACCTCCCCCGTACCTCATAACAAAAACACCTGCGCGAGTCGGCTGAAAAATATCAGGATAAATCTCCTCCGTTTCCTCTTCCCTCACGTACACATATACCGCAGTTGCTGCACACAGCAGTTCCGGGTAAAAAAAGACCTGTACATGTAGATACGCGCGCAGGCGCAATTCACGACGGGAGATTTATTCTCCCCGGGTGCAAATATGAACGAACGAGCTCGCACGCTCGCCTCGATTATCCTGCACGCGCGTCCCGGGGAAGGACCTCGCCCTGCACGCTCGATTTTCGAACCTAGCTTCTAGTATTATACATGCGAACGCGCGCGTAGCTACTGGTTTAGAAAGTTGATAATGGGAGTGGAAAAGGTTTTTCGGGAGGGCTAATTTTCGAATCGAACTAGGTATGCGGGGGTTGCCGGTTGATCGAAGTGAAATTGCATACGAGCGATTGTTTCAGCGTGTACATATACCTATATATATAGTGTTTAATTTCTTTTTGTAAAGTCATGGATATATGTTTTGGAAAATTCTTCTCGCGCATCGATCAACTCTACAACACGCTCTCTAACCACTTCCCGATCGGCAACCCACACACTGCACAGTCATATTCTGCTTCGCTCCACGCAACCGCGAAAAACCTCGCATCGCGTGTGCGAAATGCCGGCACAATCCATCCTCTTTATCCCGGTCGCGGCTCTGGCGCCGCGCTCTCGCGGCCTCGTTCTTTGTAACCGCGCTGCGTATACATATATACAACTGTGTGTGTGTATGTGTGATGGCTTTTAAAAGAGAGCGAGCGCGAGTCTCGTGACTGGTTTTTAAATCATTTTTCGGGGATTGTTTCGCTTGCTGCGGCCTTTGTGCGGTGGTGATGTATAAGCTCTCGGTCGTTTTTTTCGGCGGTGGGAGAGCGATGAGGGGAGGTTTTCGGGGTCGACGGGGCAGCTAGTGGAAGGTTGGGGATGTGGTTTTGGGAGGGAGAGGTGTGGTGTGCTCGTGGTGGTATATACAACTGTTTCGAGACTTTTCGACCATTTATTATGTTTTTCGCTATGTTGTGGTCAAAGGGGTTGGAGATGAGAGACCGCGCCGAATTGTATCCAGACTACTTTTTACAGTATTCTGGAGCGATCGCATTTTTTCAATTTCAAACGCGTAATTATTCCTTAATAATATAAAGAATAATCGTGGTATATATAGGACGTATAATAAGAACCAATTTATAAAATTGCGCTGCAGTAACGTGCGGAATGGAAAAGTCATTTGATATATAGGACTGACACCTTTTTCAATTCTAACATAGAGAAACACCAATTTCGCCCATTATTCAACCTTTTCCGAGAGAAAAACAGTTCACCGCTTTTGTATAATATAACAAACATCACACGCCTCTTTGAAACGGGAAAAGCAATTAGCCCTATGTGAAAAAGCATCGGTTGAAGCAAAAAACCGATCGAAGTATATATAGGTGCAACCGTGCATTGCATAACGAGTGTTGCACGTGGAAAGAGATATGAATTCTATAGTGAACGAGGGAGTTATACAGAATATAATATATATATATAGGAAAGAGAATCGACACGAGCGAAAAGGAAGTAAAAAGAACTGGTTCTCTTTTTTTCCTACACAGCCCGTGCGTCTGTCTATCTGCTGTGTGTATATGTGTGAGTTTGTACACGTATATTATAGCGAACGCGGAACGAGGCCAAGCGACATCGTCGTCGACGCACTCTCACGCCCACGATTGTATGATGTGCTCGCGGCTCACAGCCGTATAGGTGCGCTGTATATATATGTACGACGCGTTGTCTCGGCGTTCAGCGAACTGTTCGTTTCTTCTTCTATGTGATGTGTGACAGATGCCAGAATTGACACATCGGTTGTATATCGTTAACAAGAAAGAGGCCTTCTCTTTCAAACTTTGTATAAACGACAAAATTGCTATATTCATATTTGCTATCTTTCATTATACTATAACATTATAATAATAAACCGAGCACCAGCTTAACTATACCAACGCGCGGTGCGCTGTACTACGCGAATCGATGCGAGAGAGTTAACTCATAGTGACAAAGTATATACGCGCGCTATAGCAAAGCCTTCTCGTTAAGCATTCTACATCATAATGTATAAACACGCGCTCGTGCGCGTTGGAGCTACCGCGTATAATTTTAATTTCATCCGCGACGTAACACTTTGCCTCATTAATAATTCCTCTATCTCCCCTCTCACCCCTCTACGTACACATATATAAACTCACGTAATATGTATATAGAAGCCACCAGAGAGACGTTTATCACTACGTCTCCCACTCTATCCCTCTTTTATTCCACGTCTATGCTCGTTTTCAACGTACGCCTTCAACTCATCAACTGCGCACGTACATTCGTACAGTGTGTTCTCCCGTCCCATTTTTTTTCCCCTCAATGCAGTTCATCCTCCCGTAATTTCGTAAACAATTCGCGCGCACGCGCGCAGAGTACCGAGGGAGATGGAAATACAGACAGAGAAACAGAGAGAGAGAGATGAAAAGCAGGATGTTCCCAGGAACAATCGCGTTAGACTCATTTTCGCACCGGCGCGCGCGCTACTCGTGCTGTTGCGGTGAATAACGCGAGCGAACGAGCGCATATACGAACAATGCTCGCAGTTTCGTTATCGATCGTATATATAACTCGCGAGTGAGCGAGCGAGCGAGCGAGATATCGTTAGCTACCGTTGGACGGTTCCGTCTCGCTCGTGCTCCCTTTCTCTCTCTCTCTCTCTACAGTACCTATATATATATATACTGTTATTATACGCGCGCTCGTTATAAATTGTAATCTTTGAAGTATCGCTCGAGCCGGTGTATACGCGCGTCTTTATATATGAATTCGCGCTTATATCGCGAGCACCGCACAGCTATTGTAACGCGGGCCTTAAATTAAAGTATAATTGATTTTATATAGATGATAAATTTCTGTGGCTACAACAAAAACCAAGTCGCCGTAGCAGCCTCTTCGTCTATACGTTTAAATTATTTCATCGTAGCGTTTTGTCGCTATAACAACGACACGTCATCATTCGGCTCTCTCTGTGTGTGTGTGTTTTCCAATCTAACATTGAATTCGATATATTAAATTACGCAATAATAATTATTATCGTCCGTTGACACTTTTGACGCGGCAGACGGAGCGCCCATAACGGTTATGTACGCACCGCTGCAATTAATTGCGCTTTAATTAGTTGCATAACGAGAAGTCGTTACCGCTTTGCTCTCTCTCGCTTTTCAATATATATAAATTTTCTATTTTCCTTTTTTCTTTCTTTCGACCTCTTTCTCTCTCTCTTTATACTGAGTTTTTTCTTCTCTCGCTGTCTCTCTCTCTCTCAAAAGCTCTGGCACGATTATGCCGAGAATACGAGACGGCGACGTCTCTACTTTTGACGAGTATCAAAGGAATACTCCGTCGGACGGACACACGGCCAGGCGCTGCGACGATGGCTTTGTGTGCTGTCCCTTTTGTATGCTGCACATCGCATGGATTTTATGAAATTTTATCTCTCGAACGAGCGCTCGATATGAATGCGATAGTCCAGTCGACAGCGTAGTACAATATTCTTTTTGATTCTGGCAGTGAATTTTCCCGGGAGAGACACGACGCAAGTGGACTTTTACTATGCTCCTCCTCCGCTTTGTGATATATATCCTTCGACCTTTTAAATTGGCAGAGAATATAAATGCGACTATACGGGTAATGAGGAAGGAATGTATGTATATAATTGTATATTATGTAAAATTCGTACTTTTGATGAGCGCAGAGAGATATGATGAATTTCCGTTGAGCCGCAAGAAGCAGGAATCCGCGTCCGATACATACATATATACAAGACATAGCGCGCGTCTGACGCATTGTTGTTCGCGTTGCGCTCTCGCGGGTACTTAATTGCCTTTGCATTTTAGTGGTGAATTAATTGAGAGCGCGAAGTGCCGTAAGTGAATCATCTTGGCGTATAAAAACGTTGCAAAAAATATACAGTTGATTATGCCTATGTACATACATATACAACTGCCGTGTCGTGCCTGAGTCATCGGCTCGATCGCTCAACAAAAGCGCTGAATAGCAAATGTCAAATATGCATTTTTCGAAATACTCCAGCTTATCATCACACAAACACACAACAACTCTTTTAACTATCTATAACACCTCCAAACTCATCTTTTGCCTTCTTTTTCGAGCTTGCACTGCTGCACTGCTTCTCCCTCTCGCGACGTCCTATATATATATATACCCACGCACATAGACGGGAGAGCGAGCTTGTATAGCGGCGGTCAGGGTCACGGACGAATCGTCGTTGTCTACTACTATACTACTACACGCACACGTTGCCACAGCCGCCGCATTCGGTGGTCAGAGACGCGCCTTTGTATATGCTCGCTGCCGACGCTCCCCTCCGGTCTACGCCCCCTCCCCCTTCGCGTGCGAGTAGTCAATAATTCGAGGTGGCCGTCGAGTCCTTGAAAACTCGCGGGATTTGTATATGTGTGTTTGCTTTTTTTCGCCGGACTATGTTTCGGTGATGAGAGTGCAGTTGCTGCACAGGGAAAGAAGGAAGAATCATTAGAGGTATTGAGAGATATAGGGGCGGATTTCTGGGTTAGTGCTACGTGAAATTTCGTGAAAGAAGGCTCGGTTTTATCACTTCGCGGAGGGTGTGTATAGTACGCCCGTGGAACATTCTCGTATAGCATGGGTATATAAGAAAAAACGTATTATAATCTAATTTTAACACATAACGCATTAATTCACCAAAAGGTTTAGGTGCATTATACGCAGTTCATTGAAATTTCATATTTTCCGAATAACCGCACCGCTTCGAAATTTATTTCATTAAGAAGCCGCAGACACACACCATCGTGTATGTATGTATATAGAGCCGCCCCGTGCCACCCACTGTCAGGTCGAAAATAACCGAGCCGTCATTCATTAGAATAATTAGATCATAAATATTCAGCGTGTGCGCGCTCTCTCTTCTGCTCGCACACCACCGTATAATAACGTCGTCGTCGTCGTCGACGACGACGACCAATCGATACTCTCTCTATCTACGTCTATATAACTATATGCTGCGCGCGCGCGTTCGCCGTTAATAACGAACGCGAAGCGAATATATCGCGGGCGTGGCGTAAAATTTTCACGCTCCGCTGCCGAATGATGTTCGAAATGAAATTTGCGCGTTGCCAAGTCGGACGCTGAACCGATGCGACGATCCTGGCGCACGCTGCTGTAGTTTTTAGGGTGACGGAGGTTTATAAATACGAGAGAAAAATAGACATGAATGACGGGTAGCGATAGGAATGAAGGAAATAGGTATGGATGAAGTGCAGTGTGTGTGTGTGTGTTAATTGTGACGTTATGTAATAACGAGATATATAGGTTTATCCGGGTAATATTGCAAAAATCGTCTCGACTTTATTTTTATTTACTTGTTCGTGTATATATATATATATATATATATATTTATACTGTGCGTAACGTCCGCTTTGTAATGTATGTTTATGTAACAATGCCATAGTGAAAAAGTAAAGAAAATATTGCGCACTCAACGACACGTTCAATATAAGAGATGAAACAGTATTTTTTATTTTTATACTCGCATTGCTCTTTAAATTCATATGTATAACTCGCAACGCGAGCCGTGCTTTCGTTGTATATTAAAAATAAAAAACAAAATTGCAATCAAGAGTTCTCTTTCACTCACTCTTGAATAAATATTCATCGCGAATCCGCGTGTACCATTAAGAATTTCGTGTAAAAAAAGAGAGCGACGCATCTCTGCGAATATCCACTACTCCATTGACACTCTCCCTTGGGAGTGAGAGAGCAGCAGTAGCAGACGACGTGCTGAGAAACGAAAATCATTTTCTCCCACGCCTCCAGCACACTAACTGCACAGCTTCATCTTTTCCTGTCCTATATATTGGTATACACCTCTTCGAAATGTACCGCAATACGACTATACCACATCCATCTGAATTTCGGTTCGAAGAATTTCGAATTCCCGATTAAAGCGGAGACGGAAATTAAATACTTATACGGTATGCACGCGCGTTTCGTACGACGAAATACCGTATATATATAAAATGCGTGTGTGTATACGTATGTGCGTGTTATTTGCTCGAATATAAAACGTTATAATTTCGCCGAGTAATCAATATTATACAGGGGGGAGAGAGAGAGAGGCAACGTATTCAAGCGCATATTTGACATTTTTGCCCGAGTCTGCTGTGTTCTGCTCTGCAGGATATGAGAACGCTCGAACGAATTAAAATCGTCCGCGTCGTTATTAAATATTCAGTAATTGGCGTAGCATTTGTCTCTATATGCGTACACGGCGAGGAAGGTGTAGATAATAACTCTGCTATGCAGTGACCTCCTCGACGAGTATTTAATCTACGAAAATACGATGATTTTCAAGCGGTAGAATTAAGTAAAGGTTTTTTTCTTCATAATGTTCTGTCACATTTTGAAAGCCATAAAAAGCAATGCTATATATTTCAACTGTAAACTATATTTGTATACACGCGCGGGTCTATTCATAAAGTAAACAAAACATCATTGATCATCGTCTGAACGTCGACTTCCAACTCTCCAACCCCCACAACACACAATGAACGTGAAACTTCCCGCAACAAAAAAGAAAAAAAAGTCCACCGCGACAGCGCATTCGCAGAAATTATTGCTGCCCCCCGCGCGTTCTCGTTAATGAGAATTTAATATCTTTTTCACGACCGCGGATAGCTAGACCGCTCACCCGCGACACAATGCGCCAAGGTGTCTGGCCCGACCTCTCGAACAGCCACATTGTTTTCATAATACTCGCGCGCTCGTGTACAATTTTTCGCGAGTGATATAGGCATAGTGTAAGCAAAGAGATAGAGGAAGAACCGCCGATTTAATAACATCCCCGCGGGGAGGGAATGTAGGTCGCGCATAGCTATTCTCGCTTCGTCCGCGGATCGTCGCGTATCGATCGGCGATCTCGCGCGCACGGATATATAAATTTATACCTGCGCGGACTGTGTATATAAGTAAGCCAGAGGAGGGGATAGTGGAAGGAAGAGTGCCGAAGTTAAATTATACTGCTATCGCGCGTTTTGCAATTTCAAGTTTTCGAAGAAGGTGGGCGGGCTGTGGCGGCGGCGAAGGTTCGAAGGGAAATTTTCGTTTAATTTATGGCGCGATTGGAGATATATAGTTGTTGGCGCGGTTTATGAAAAATGTGGCGGAATGATAGATAGCGAGGGTGTAGATACGTGAGGAAATTCGGGGTTTGTGAGAAGGAAGTTGAGTCTTAAAATTGATAATAAGTTGCTGAACGGCGTGTATAGATTAAGAACCATAACATTGTCTTTGCGCTATTATTCATTGAATTGGAAATATTCAAAGTATAAATTATTATGCATTCTTATTCAAGTTTGATTCAATTGTGTGCAGTAGTGGCTCTAAAATAAAACAATGTCTAAATTTAATACTGTCCATGAAAAGTCTATTATTTTATTTTTAGTCGAAATTTCCCAGTAAATTTCAATTATTTCACATGAAATCTTGCTGTCACGGAGATTATGCTCTTTAAATTATCAAAAGGGTATGTTAAAAAATTAACTTTCGCAAAATCATCTTTCCCAACGTGAATTTAATAATAAAAAATCTCGTTAAGAATTCCAAAAATAAACTTAATTATATCCTCTGTCATGTCCTGAAGAAAAGAATCAAATAAAATATACTAAAACAAATACTAAAAGCGAAGCAACCACGAAACGAGATTAAAGAATAAACAAAAGAAAAGGAAAACGAAAAAATTAACGTCAAAAAAACAAGAACCACATGCCGCAATTCTTCCCCATCATAATCAAATCACACGTCAGTCCGCTCTCTCCCTCGCGCGACAGCCGACAGGTGAATTACACGCAAGCGCACATACAGCCGGAAGAGAGAACTTCTATATAGGCAGGGTCGCTCCTCACTAAAAAAAAAACACATCACGCACCCAGTCATCACCATCGCACACGCGGTCGCGCCATTTCACCAGCTGCTCGATCGCGCGCATGCGCCCACGAGCTACCTGTCGATTCCTAACCTCAAACGTCAACTCCCTACGTATACGTCGTATAATCGTTGCTGCTGCTGCTATGCTGTCTTTAGGCGCTGCGCGCCTCTCTTTCGCACGCGCAGCTCTCCCGCGCGCGCTCGCCTCTGCTGCGTACGCGAGGAGGGGGAGAGAGAGTGAGAGAAAGAGCGAGAGAGAGTGCGGTGCCGGTTCCCGGGGGCCGTCCAGTCGGATTTTCGCGCGCGCGCCCGCTCTCCGCGGACCAGTCGACGACGTCGTGTCCCGTCGGGCCCCGTCCATCACATACACACAACTTCTCTTGCGCCTCTAGTCGTCTGCGATAGTAGTTTGTACATAGATAGATATATATATATATATACATATATACGTGTAATAAGGGTACAAAGGAGAGTGTTGTATGTGAGAGAGCCCCACGTGTGTGTACATATAGAGATAGATGAACGTGCAGTGCAGTGTATGCAACAGCAGCGTGGAGTAAAGAGGAAGAAAAGTGTATACATGTGCTCGTGAAAAAAGTGCGGCCAAGAGAACGAGAGAGATGATAGTGAGGCGAAGATAGTATAGTGCGATAATCCACGCGGGCAAGGCACAGCAGCAGCCGAGGGAACGAGAGCGCGTGTCGAGGTTATGTGCCGGCGCGATGAACGGAAGGAAGTAAGTCTTCGCGCACACTATGTTATACCACTCACACAGAGTCTCGTCATTGGAAACCTCACTCTTATTCACTCTGCACCCTTCGCGTTACAGGCAATTTTCCGATTGAGGTACGGTCGGCTCGGGAAAGCCTATATAAGCTGGGGAAAGCAGCAGTAGGCAGGCGGCATGCGCACGTGCGCGCCTCGCCGGAATATGGAGGCAGGCACCGCAACAGCGCGATCACGTTTTCGTGTGCTGTGTGCGCGAGAAAGAGAGAGAGAGATATCATATAAGCTGCCTCAGCCGCGTTGCCACGCTGGAACCGAGCGAGCGAGCGCAGCGCCCCTCGCGTGTTTACACGCGCGTTTATTTACCGCGTGCCTTATACTTATATATATATATATATATATATATGTGTGTGAGTGTATACGAGAGCGAGAAAAAGAGCGCTCGCATTTTTTGCACAGCCCGATTTCAAACCTGTTTGCCCGTTCTCGCGAGTGCTGCAAAAATATATAACGGAAAATTTTTCGAGATCGCGGTAGACGTGTGTTTACGTTTTTTTTGTCTTTTTCGTTTTT
>JAPYZO010000581.1:0-37624 GCA_030522905.1 Torymus flavipes | reverse complement strand
GGAGGAAAGGCGGGGGCGAAAACGGAGTGGCACGTGGCGTATGGCGGCAGGTGTTCCGAGAACGCATGGGGTTGAGGATTTATTTTGGGGTGGAGAAAGGGGAGATGGTGTATAGGGTTACGTGGAGGAAGAGGAAAAGGGCGTGGGCTGATATTCGCGATGATGGTGGGTGGGGCTTGAGGTTGGTTTCGTTATTGTTACAACGATGTATATATAGTTTACTATCGAGAGGAGCGCGTGTTGATTCGATAACCAAACAACCCTCGTGGCAATATCAACAAACCCATATCGTGTATTTACGCGAAACGCGAACAGAGCAAAATTAAAAAAAACAAGTCCGTTAAACAAACTTTTTACGCAGCTGCCATTTCCAAACGAGCAGCAGTGTTTAATACGCGCGGGGAGAGAAAAATTTGTTCCACTCTACAACTCGCTGTACAACAACGAGATTGCACTGTATAGCTATATATTGCTGAAACAAGGACGACAGCGCAGAAGCAGCAGCTTCTATAAACGTGAAGAAGTTGTTTACCTCTCGGATTTTAAAAGGCTCTCGAAGCTCTATCGTGCTCGCGAACGTTGTAAATTTTGTAATTCCCACTCGTACTCCTGCGGATGATAAATAACGCGCGCGTAACAAGCTTTTATTTTTCTTACTCATGGTAAATGTACAGATATATACATACACATGCGTGTAGAGATTGAGAGAAAGAGACTCGGTCAAACAAACAAAAAGGTCGACGAGTGATTGAGTTTACCGGGAGAAGAGAGAGATGATCGTGGTGGTAGACGTTCGGACGCTCTTCTCCCTAGAAGTATAACTACAAAGTTCGCCGTAAAAAGCTGGATCGCCGCGCGCGTGTGTTTTTGTCATATTATATACAGTCCTTGAACGATGATGCACTCGCTCTATATGTGTGTGTTTATACATACATACTCACGTGACGCGAAAAGTACGAGTGACAGGAGAGGCGAAAGTATATAGTAGAGAGAGAGTTAGCTCTTCATTAATTATGGTATAATAGGACAGCCGTGGCGGGCTGATGTTTTATTTACGAGCTCTTATGTGCGCGCCTCGCGTCTCGGCGCTTCGTTAACGCGAACGAAGGGATAACACGCCCGCGTTCGACTATTCTCGGAAATTCATAACGGTCAATTTATACAGTATATGGGATTGCGAAAATAACGCGAATTTTATTGATGGTGCTCGGTCGTCTTTTTTTTTTTTGTTGTTTCGTTGAACACTCAAGTGATCGACGATTAGACTGACGAGTGTCTTATCGACGTTCCTGATAAGGTGTGTGTATGTGCGTGTGATGTCGATATCGCTTCTGCGCATCGAAGCGAGCAACTATTATTCCCCGCCCACAAAAATTGCTTCAAAGTTGCTTGTCTTTTCCAAAGTTGCTTACTTAACAAGAGAACGAGAGAGGGAGAGAGAGAGAAACATTTATGATGTGTTTCACCCCCGAACAGTTTTGTATAAGGGAGGGAATTACGTCGCTGTTAAATGTTCTCTCCCTTCCCTCGCGGGCGAACCGATACCCAATTCAGTTACGTAAAATGTTACGTAACTCGCAAGAATCGCGTATCCATCTCTCTCGCTCTCTCTCCTCTTCGAGTGTAGGCTAACCAAAGCACCTGACGACGCTTAAGCCAGCGTCGTCTCTCTCTTTGTCTGTATTATGATATTTCGTAACTCGATTTTCCGTACAGAGGTGCTCGAGAGAGATAGGGCTTACGACGTGCAGGGGTCAGCTCTATACGTTTCCTGGAAAGCCGAGATAAGAGACGTGTCCTCAAGTTCAATACTTCTCTCTCTCTCTCTCTCTCTCTCGCTTTTCAGGGTTCTTTAATTGTGTCCCTCTCCTATATTTAAGGTTATTATTTTTAAACGGCTATGTTCTTGATTTAACACCGATCCGATAGTGCAATGTTTATCTTGCTAATATAATGATTGTCGAAGTTATAAAATTGCTGAATAAACGAAGAAATTGCGCCTATAGCGCTCGGTATCGATGTTTGCTTATCAGTTCAGTGAAATATGACAAAGATTTGTTGTACTATAGTAATCTATCGAATCGATTTCTGACAAGTCTATACCACGATTCTAGAAAATCATACGTTTACTACTTGTTTCTTTTTCTTCTTAATCTTCCAAGTATTTTGTAATTCAGCTTAAAATTTTCGTTCCTCTGTTTTATATCGGTAATGGAATTAAAATTGAGATACATATGAAATTTCGTATACAGGCTTGTAAATATCTCAAAAACACTCGTATAAATTTTCAGAAGGCTAGAGAGGCTAGAAATTAAGATATTAATATTTTCATTTTTTAGTGATTAACGTGGGCTTTTATGAGAAGTCGCGATTTCTTTGTACTTATTTGTGTATTAAAAAGCATTAAAAATTGAGAGATTCTATTCATATTTTTTGTAGTAGATAATGAAATTATGACGAACATTTATTACTCTTTATAAATAGACTCATGACAAAATTATGTTGAATACAAAACATACATATAACCTCAAAAAATGAGTCAAATTAGCGTCTGTTCAGAGCTCTTAATTGACAATAAGGCCAAATAAAATTGTACAATTTCAATGAATCATCGGTGTTACGTACCTATAACTTCATCTATACGCAGTTTCTTTAGTGCAATGTACCTCGCGAATGAATCGTGCGCTCATTGTGACTAGTGATGTTACTACACACCAGAACTTCAACTAAAATTTCTCGAACTCACGTTCCAATCTAAAATGTAATTGAAAAAAAAGAAAAAAAAGGCAGCTTGCGACAGGCTTTAATCCGATCGTGCGAACGGACGCCACTCCAATGACTGGCTCTCTTTTTCTCTCTCTCTGTGTCGCGCATTATATACGAAACAGCAGAGTGGGTGGAGCAGGAAGAGGAAAAAACACAGCATCCCAAGGTCGCGCAGAAACTCTTGTGCGCCTGCTGCTTTTTTTTTTGGCGAAAAGTTCAAGTGACTCCCACTGCAGCGATGCTCTTATTTTTGCACGCAAAGTTCGAAACTCTGCACAAGTGTTGGCTTTGTCGGCTCTTTCGTGCGCGCTCGACGTAATTAATGGCGGTAAGATACGGGACCAGGTTCTAAATCATCCCTAATTCTTGCACAGCGAACTCTACTCGTGCACTTACGTTCAGTGTTACAACGAGAGCTGGGAAATATATGCCGAAATTCCGGGACACTAGGGCGTTGGTGCAGCTGTACCACGCAGGTATACCAGACATTGGAAATTTCGGCCGCGGACGATCAATTACGGGATTAGGCGCGGTGCAGCGGGAGCAATTTTTCAAGGGATAATGCGACGCCACCGCCGCCGCACCTTTTTAGACTGATATATACGCGCGCCTTTATTTGCACATAGGTTCGGGGTTGTCCTTTTTTTTTCTCCTTCGCAGCCCGTGGAAAAATCAACGTCGTAAATATTTACGACACGGTTTATTTTCGCGTGGTGGTGGTGGTAGCGTGCGTTTCTTGAAAAGCTCGACGGATTTTATAGTGCGTGTGTAGATGTATGTATTGAAATGGTGCTTTATGATACGCGAAGGATGCGCGTTTATATATATATATATATATACATGAAAAAAAAGGAGACGTCTGTATTCCAGATGTGTACGGGCGAGGCGCGCCCCGTGGGCACGCGGCTGTAAACTCCTTTATGGCACGCGGAGAGTAAAGTTTAATTACGTTACTGTATTGTATATATAACAAAAGCGTTTGCCGCTGGGGTTTGGTTTTACGGGAAGTAGTTCAATGTTTGTGTTTCTCGTTTGCAAATCTCGGATGTATGTTACACACAGCGGAAATGTAATTTTTAATAACTGCCCGTCCTGTTACGCGTGCGTATTATTATTTAATACGAGCTCGCGTCGGAAGATGTTTGATGCTCTCGCTTCGATATCGAATGCCATGTTATATATAAACAACCCGTTTATGATGTACATAGACCTGATCAGTTTTCATTTTTCTCATCGTGTATACCTAGAAAAACGAATTCTTCACTCCTTCCATTATCTTTTACAACTCATAAAATGTCGCACATGTGACACACGCTCAAAAGCAAAATTCGCGGGTGTAAAATATACCATTCCCCCCATAAAACCGGTACTTCATTATATCACCCACGTCCTAAAACAAAAAAAAATTCTGCTTCTCATAAAATTGGTGCCGTCGAAAAATGACAAAAGTCCGCGAGCGTATACGCGTGAACGGACGCACGGATTATCGTCGTAGTCGTCGTCTATAGCATTCTCTCTCACTCCCACAGCTGCAGCCTCCTTGAACTTGTAGCTCTCTCGTATAGCAGCAGCAACGGCGGCGGTTCTTTCTACACCGCTGCCGCCGACGCCGCCCCTCTCCTGCGTACCGCGAGGCACACTAACCTAACGTAACGTTCAGCTCTCTCTGTCTCTCTCCGTGAGTGCGATATGTGTGTGTGCGCGCGGGCGCGCTCCTCGTCGAGTCTAAAAATAGGACAATGCCGTGCCATTCGCTCTCTGTCTCTTTCTCTCTCTTTCTCGCATATATACATGTACTTGCTGTCTTTGTCGGAGTTTAGAGTGCATCACGCCGTGTTTTTTTTTCTGTTTTTCTCCTCTCTGTCGTTCTTTTTTTCTTTCTTTTTTTTGCGAAGAATGACGCGGTGTGTCTGGAGTTTTTTTTTCAGATTGGGTGGGAGGTAGTTTTTGGTGTGGTTAGTGATGTATAGAGGGTATTTTTTTTATCGAAAGAGAACGTCTTCAATGAGTTGTGATGAGTTGTTCGTTTGAGAGGACGCGCATAGAGTATATACTCTTTCGAATTAAAAAGTATTATCCGGTTGATTAATTTTTTTCTTCCTTTACCCTTATCAATTACAAATAAAATCTCCTATACTGACAAAACAAAATCTAAACCGAAAATCGACACAAACGTTTTCGACGAACGATTCTAAGCTCGCATTCGTCCTGCGCGCATGACGAGTCTCAGGTCGTTCAAGCCATTGGCAAGAGAAGGAGGTCCGCATACGGCATAGATATATACGAATCGCATCGCTTCTCGGGAACAATTTGTAATGCAAAATACGCACTCCTCTCCATAAAAAAATAACGTCGCGCCCGTGACGTCGTCGTCGCAGCTCCTTATTATTCGCGAAACGCGTCTCCGCATCTCTGTTCGATATACATATATATACTCCATATACGCTACCTACCTACCCTGCGCTCCATCTTGCTTACGCAACGTAGTAATCAATTCCCCGTGTGTATGTATGTATATCTATAATACACGTATAATACGAGCCGCAACTTTGATATCGCCCGGCATAACTGCATTCTTGAACAATAGTCCGCGCGTCGAGCGCGCCGCTTATACTTCCGTTCGACCGCGTTTCAGCTTCCTATACAAGTTATATATACATATCTATACATTATACTCACATCACGCACGTGGAAAGGTACGACTCACTATATCTAATCCGGCGATCGAGCCGCATTAGTCAACTTGATCGCTGACTCGTGCGGCTTGTAATAAAAGAAGGAAAAAAATAAAAGAGAAATAATCATTATCGGAGAGTGCGCGTGTATGTTCGGTATATATGTATACTCTCGCGAGTGGTTAATCCCGTAAGAGGGAGAGCGAGAGATTTTATAACGTACACAGACACATCCAGCTGATGATGACTCGTTATCGGCGCGATAAGCGACGTAAACAGTATATCGACGAAAGAGAGATAGAGAGGGAGAGAGCTACCTTATACACACGGTGCGCTGTTGCGCGCACTTGAAGAGATAAGGAAAAAACCAGAGAGAGAGAGAGAGACGGGTATTTACGGAGATAGGTACAATGTTTTTCGATGAAGAGATGTGCGGCGGCCGCTCGCAGGTGTACTTTGTGTGTCTTGCAGGCATGTTAGTCATGCAGGAGTGGGTATATATTCTATAATTCTTTTGTCGTCTATAATGACATGACATCAGGAATAATTGATTGCGGAATATAGTCGATTTCGTCGTTGTTATCTCTGCTCGGGCAGATAGATTATATACCGTTCGAGTAATAAACCGCGATAACGCGTAAAAAATTAATACGAATCGACATTCGCATCGTCGAAGAATCTCTCTGCTCCGCCAGCTTTTATGTATAATATATACGATGCGACTATATTATATGCGCATGTGTATAACACATCACACAGGTCCACACGCAGAAGGCTGCGAAAGCAACATTGCCATTTAAACCCGATATAATTTATCATAATGCTCCCCGGCTATGATTATATATACGAATATTTCCATAACGCAGAGCGAAAATCTCTCTCGCGAGTGATGTTTACTTTTCGCAACCACGTATACATGTATAAATTTTCTGCGCGAGTCCTTTACGGCGATGATTCACAAGTTCGAAATTCAATCGACCGTAGCTACAGGCGTTTATGCATATATATGTCTATGTATACACACGTACACATACATTCTTCCTCTCCGCGATGCGCAACTTCAATAATAACTCGTACCCCTCGGTGTGTGTCAACAAACATGCGCGAATCGCGTTCACGTGTGGGTGCACACATACATAGCACTTTCGATGCGCATTATACTCACATTCGCAATTTTTTCGTCTATATACACCTTCGTAAACGCTCATTAGAGCCACTCTCCTACACACACAGCGCGCGTTCTTGATATGCAATATATATACATGTATACATATATATACGTGAGAGAGCGCGCGACTAAAGAGAGAGAGAGAGAGATACTCGCACGGAGGTCAGTGACCGTTACGTCATCAGAGGACACATACATATATACCCATACGCTCGCTGCACGCGCGCTCACACTATATAGCCACGCTTATACTGCCGCTGCTACCGTCCTTCTCTCTTTCCGTTCGCACATATATCTATATAGCCGTGTATATGTATGTGTGTGTCTTTCTCCTGCGAATGAGAGAGAGAGAGAGAGAGAGAGAGCGAGAGTCTGCGATGCAGAGCCATTAAGGCGGCGTGCGCGCGCGTGCGATCATCATTGGCGATTCCGAGGGAGTAGAATCCGCCTAACAATACAGGAGAGAGAGACAATCGAGAAGTAATAATAATCGCGACGACCCGACTCTCTTTCCGCGCTCGTAACCGTTTTCTTTCTTCTCGCAATGGTGTATAACAATGGTAACGAGGCATGGAGGCTAATGAGAGAGCTGTGCGCGCGCTCGGGCTAGCGTAATCCCTGGGTGGAAAAGCCATTTTCCCAAAGAGGCTTTTCTGGGTCGCTCGCTGCCACACACACATAGTTGCTTCGCGGAAAATTGTCGTCGTCGTCGTTCTGTATCTCTCGCTCTCATTCCCTCCGCACCTCCTCGCCTCACGCTGTTACTAATCGTAACGACGGAATTGACGTGCGTATGTACCTACATCGCTGCACGGATAGTAGTATAGTAGGCGGGAAGCTCCAATTCGAACAGCGTCGGATACCTTTGCATTATAGCGCGTGTGTGATGTGTGACTGCTGTTATACCGCGTGCGTGAGAGTTCACACATCTCTCTGCGACTTCCCCCCCCCTCTCTCTCTCTCCCTCGAAGTCTTTTCATTCGCGTCATCAGAGCGTGACGCGCGAATCAAACTATGATCGCCATACCATCACGGCACGCTAATATATGTGCTCCGCGAATTTTCAGGCGGCCCGAATTCGCGGAGAGGGATGAGACTCTTATTCGATCCCGGGCTATGTAATATCTCTTGCTGTATCTTGTATTCTGGTTGGCACGCAATTTATTCGTTATCGCGGGGCGGCAGACGAATGGATATAGTAGTCTCGACGATCGCTGGTTGTCGGGTATGGTCGACTCTGCACTCTGCGCAATATTCTTAATGGCTTTCTGCGATTCGGGGCGCAAATTGCGCTCGAAAATTCGTGCACGAGAGCGGGGAATTACGTTTTTTTTCCTTCATTCAGGTCTCTCGTTGGTACACGCTTTTGACGCGATATCTCGAAATTATTGCCACGAGACGCTGAGCAAGTGGAGCGAGCGCGAATTCTTGCCGCAATTTATTTGCTTGTAATTAATGTAGCGAGAAGAAGGAGCTGATAGGGAACGGACGTATACTCGGTGAAATTATTCTATTCGCCGTTATTATTCAGGATATGTATATGGAAATCATCTCGGGAAAATATATAGCGTATTATTGATAGCGATAAGGAATATACTTAGCGCGATAGATAGAGAATGCGACGTAATAGTTACGCAAAAATAACATCGTAGAGTGAAAGTCTCCTAACTATATATACTGCTCCGAACAAAAAAAAAGAACGAACGATAAGAAAAGTCTAAAGTATCTCTCGCGGCAATATACGAGCGATCTAAAATTAAACCTGACCCCGGTATACGCGTAAAAATTAACAATAACACACACAGTCGGCCGATGCCGAAGAGCCACCGGCGCTGTGTGCTATGTGTGTATATAGCTGCTGCTGCTGCAAAAAAGGAATCCTGGCAAAAAGAAACCGGAGAAAACCGAACACTCTCATGTCGAGACTTCGCATCAATGGACAAGTCGCCGGGGTTGCCGGCTCTCTCTCTCTCTCTCACTCGCGACGTAGACTCGGCAACACCGCCACGAATTTTTTCGCTCTCTCGCTCGCTTCATCCGTCTCTCGATTCTCTCCTCTCTCTCTCTCTCTCTCTCTCTCTCTCTCTCTCTCTCTCTCTCGGTTGCTATTTGTATTATATACGCGCAGCGGAGGAGAACGCATGCGCGCGGGCGGCCACGTGGTGTGGCGCGGAGCGCCTGCGCAACCGCGGCGGCCATCGCTAGTCTGCGCGAGCTGCGCGGCCAATCGCTGCGTGCAAGGCTTTTTGCGAGAGAGGATATAAGCTGAGTGGTGGGAGGAGAGAGATGATGAAGGAGGAGGAGGAGGCGGTGAGACGAGAGGATTATTTTCATTCGGTGGATAGCTGCCGGTGAAGGTGGATGCCTGCGCAGAGTGTAATATAGCAGTTGTGGTGTTGGGGGTTTGTGCAAAAGCTCGATTCGGTTTTCATGCGATGATTGAAATATTTTTTCGTTGGTATTGTTTTATTTACTGATTGTTGTCCGATGGTTATAAAGTAGAGTTAAGTTGTGGCGGCAGATGTATTAAGTTTCGCGAGTATAAGGTTAGAGAAATAGAATAAAGTTTGTGCTCGCGAGTTCGCGGTGTTTCGAAGCACGAGCTTTTACTTCCGAACTTTTTTTTTCAGATTCGATTTACGCTTTCGACAGTTCGTACTAATAAAAAACAATCAAGCTTTTGCACAAGTCTAACTTGAAACAACTTGGGGTTCTCGAAGCTGGGGTGTAAAAAAAAGAGCCACCATAATGCGTTGTTTTTATTTTATTATTGTACCTTTTATATAGTCGTAGATATAGAATCATTGACAAATTTCCTAACGCGGGTGTCGTTGAATTCATTTTTCATCATAAATAAATTTTTTATCGTAGAGGTTGTTGAATTTTTATAAAATTTACAGTATAAGCTCCGCTAAAAATAAACGATGTATGCTCTTCCAGTTATTAAAAGGTGTCGCGTAAAAACGCAACGCTCGCGTCCCTTAATAACACGAAATTACTCTCCAACACATGTGTTGGATCAACTGACCGTTATTATTTACACTCAAGCAAAGCGCACCCAATATGCATACATATTATACACACATACAACCACTTCGCTCGACCACTATCCCCGCCACTTATCTTTTAATTAACCAATGCAGTACATTGACATTAATGTCCTCGACTAATTAAACTTTCATAAAATCCACACATTGACCTCGTCACGTACCACACAGTACAACGTACACTATATATATATATATATATACACGAGGTTCAGCTCTAATACTCAGATTATGTATATATCCCGGAAAGCTCTAGGCTCTCTTTTCTGAGAGATAAGATTATGAAAGACCTATATTCTATAGATCCTACCTGGAGAGGCTGAGAGAGAGGGAAGGAAGCCTCGCGTATCAGAAAATTAAAATGAAAACCCTCAACGATTTCCTCCGCGTGCGCTCGCTACTATACGGCGATAATACATATCGCTGACTCTCGCTTCCTTTCATCGCTCGAGAAGTTTCCCCGAGACCCAACAGTCAGGGTGAAAAATTCGCGATACAAAATGCGAGTCATTGATTACCGAGAGCTGGTCGAACTTGCTCGGGGTTACTCTCGTTCCTGCTCTCTCTTTACTGTGTGTGTATGTGTGTGCGTATATGTGGGACTATAATCGATTGAATCTCGTTGATATAATATAGCCGCATACACACGTACATACACGCAGCGAAATTCTCTAGTAAATTTTACACAAGGTATACCTACATTGTAATTCTCTCACAGACTGCTAATCTGACAAATTTTACCATATGTACTATTGTAATTTCTTTGTATAAGGAATCTACGAATTTTTCTAAGGAACATGTGTGATATTTTTTAAAGAAACCTATACGAATTTTTCAAAAATAATTCTTGTAAAAATGCCAATGTGGACAGTGTGTGAGAGAATTACAATGATATACCTTGTGTAAAATTTACTAGAGAATTTCTCTGCGTGTATGGCGCATACACCTGTTATTATAGGTCTACGGAGCGCTTGATATTGTAAGCTCAAACTCTCTTTGCCTCTCTTTGCGAGGCGTGCGCGTTTTAATCCCTTATTCCTTCGTATATGAGGGTCTTAGACTCGTGTTTCTTTTCATCATCGTCATAATATATTCTTTCCGCGCGACCGTGACACTCTGAATTCTTCTCTCCTCCTTCTCGTTATCCCCTCGTTAATGTTTTGTCTATACGATACCGTTTATCCGACTTCTAATTTATATATACGACCCGCGCGTGTATGTGCGTACAGTGGGGGTGTAACGTGTGAGCATCACATCGCAGAACTTGGAGCGTTTAGTTGCGGAGGTAAGAAAAGACTGGAGGCAAAGAACAGGCACGCGACTTTGTTTTGGTATATGGATACACACGCGAGTGGGTTTGGGAAAATAACGAGTAAATTGAGCACGGTAGGTCGTTTTTGCGCAGGGATTTGTTTTTTTTTGTGCGAGCGTTATAATGTCAGATTTAATGGGTTCGTTTGTAGCAGCGAAGGCACGGTCGTAGACAAGAACTGTTAGAAAATAGTTGATTAAACGCCTCGCGTGATTATTATACTCGTCGCTTATTTCCCGTCTGGGGATATAATTGAATATGCAGATAATAAGCTTCAGTTCGTAAACATCAGAACGTTCTTTCACTTAACCACGTTTCTCGATGTTTATATGAGAATATATGAAGAGAACTGCCTATAAGAAAAAGTCGAAATTTCGGGGAAAGACGAGAAACTGCAAATGGCCAAAACAGCTGTAAAACTTTCCACCCAAACGCGCTCTCAATTCTCGTTAGTGTGTAATTGTACTTCTATCATTTCATTTCTTGTCTTAGAAATTCTATGTCTATTTATAGCAGGAGTAAATGAAAGTAAAGAGAACAAAAATGACGCGGACAGATGATAACAGGAGATTAAATATCAAAAGCGAGCGGGAAAGGCTAGAACCCAGCGACAAAGTAATGAATGGGCGAGAGAGAGAAAGACGCAAGAAACTTTAACAACTTTTCGCGAACACGATCGAGACGCGCAACAAAACAAAAAAAAAGAACGTGGCAAACAAAAGCCGATGGAAGGAACGACGCTAACTTAATTCGGGAAAAAGAATGATGAGTATTGAAAGTTGGTAATTGAAATGAAAGTTAAAAAAGAAAAGCGGGTCGAACGATCTGTCAATAATGTTTCTAAATTGAAAGAGCGGTCGATGGGGGGAGGGGTGGAGAGGAGACGAGAAACAAAGATAGAGAGCGGCATGAAAAGTACGAATAAAAGTATGAAGGAGAAAATAAAATGCGAGTCGAGTGAAGGAAAGAATGAAAAGAATTAAGAGAAGGGGAATGATGAGAAACGAGCGTATATTTATGGGTGGGGGGGCTTGCATTTGCACTTGAATTCGAAAACTTGGACGATGAGATAATAAGAGACAAGGTCAGCCGGTCGTCGTGGAGTCGTGACTTTTGGGCAATGACGAACAAAGGCTATTGTGGTACTTACATAGTGTCGATACACGCGTAAAAGTTTCTTTTATCGATATATTTTCGTACGCTATTTAAAAAAGAACAAAATAATGTCTTTTTTTAGCTTTAACTCAAAACACTTATTTGAATAATATTAAAAAAAATAGATCAGTTTATGTACCCACCAGCAGACAGCACCTGCCAAGCACCATAACTGATCAGCTCCGGCGCAGGCCGGGGCCGCTTCATTATTCCAGCTCGTCCTAAAACCCTCCCAAAGCCCAGCGCCTGTCTCGGGGCCCCTTTTGATCCTCGCTCGCGAAATTAGCAAAGGGAATTTTTGGCCTCCCTTGCGCGCCGGTCTCTCCGGGGGCTTTATCAGCGGCGCGCGCAAAGCGAGAGCGTGGTGATCAATATCCCTGGCGGCGCCGGTGCCGCCGCCGGCGTCCGATAACGCGCGCGCGAGAGCAAAGGAGTGTATAGAAGAGAGAATGAGAGAAACGGGGTTGAAAGTTTATCGGGTCGCTCACGAGAGGCGCGTGTGAATTTCGCGATAGGGTCTTTTTTGGGTAGGAAGGGTATAAGAGAGAGAGAGAGAGAGAAACACGTGGAGGGAGTTGAGTTTTGGGTATCTAATAGGGGTGACGATGGGTTTGATTATTTTGTGGCTCAGTTGGTTTACTTGAGTTCAATTAATTCACAGTCCTCAGAATTATTTTGAAATAGAAATAGACATTGTTAACTGGTACATTGAATATATTTTGTAATGTTAAATTATCTTGAACTATTGATCCTCTTGTTTAAAATTATCGTTTTACTGTATAATATATTATGTGCTATTGCGAGTCAATGTGCGAATCCAGTCGAGTAACGTAAATCAATGATTTATTAAAGTAACTTTCCAAAAATACATCAAATTTAATTGTTTTATCGAAATTAAGATAAAACGCCTCATTAATTTCGCAATACTTGAAGACGTTCTCGTCAATACGACCCATTACGCCGACTTGAAGTAAGAGAGAGGCTTAGATCGAGATGGACAGACGTCCGTTTCACGGCGGCTTAACGAGCCGCCCCTCTTGCCGTCTCTGCCACGCTCTCTCTCTCTCTCGTTCCAACTCTAGATTGTTATTAATAAAAACATATATGACTAATGACTTTCTACGGTAACACGCGAACGTATATACACATCAGACAAAGACGCATTGTCCTTTAACGTCGCTAATTGGGTCGCTTAGTCCTCGCGAATAATAATGGCTGGAAGTAGAGGGCGGCAGCTGAAATTTTTTTTAATATAAAGCGATTTCGAAAGTTCGCCCTGCTATATAGCGGCGTATGATGAATCGTTGGACTTTTTCGAACAATTCTCTCTCTCCCTCTCTTTGAGAGTCCCGGCGGGGGTAGCCGCCGGGAGTCGGTATAAAAACTTTTCCTATATTTCGCGGGGATAGTTTTTTTTATTTTTTTTAAATTTTTTAATTTCAAACGGTTTTACGCGAAAGTTATAATGGGTCGAGCGCGAGATGTATGCATGTTCGCGCAGTAGTGGATGCTGTATGCGCGCTTCGAAACATGTAGGTGTATATATATATTTACATCAAGAGTGAATTAATCGTGTGTGGTTGGTTAAAACAAAGGAAATGTCTGTTCGCAGCGAACGTCGAAACCCAATATTCAATATTCACGAATTTGTACAATTCGGTTACTCTGGCTATTGAACAAACCCGCGTCTCTTTGTAATACTTCAAATTTAATTTATTGCACGTGTAGCGGATGGTAGTATTCGAAAAAAAGAAAAATGAAAATTTCTATTCTAATTTATTTGCGTTATTTCCGAAACTATACAATTCTTCGAAACATTGACTTCTCGAAAAGCGTGCATAAGCGTGTTTATCAATAAAATAAAAAGAAACATTTATCTCTTTACACACAGCCGACGTATATACTAATGAATAATTTTCCTTTACAGGCCCCAGCAGAGCTACGGTTCGAGCTCACGTCAAGCGGTGTCTCCGCGGACGGTCGAGGGTAGCGGTGTCGGGGGCGGCGGAGGCGGCGGCGGGGGCGGAGGCGGCGGTGGCGGTGGTGCTGCTGCGGCAGGTGGCGTCGGCGGCAGCGGTGGCAGCGGCGGGGGCGCTGGCGCCGGCCCCGGCAGCGGCGCAGGGCCGGCAGCGGCGCGCTACCCCCAGCAGCACCATCACCCCCAGCACCAGCAACAACAACAACAACAGCAGCACCAACAACAACAACAACAACAACAACAACAGCAACAGCAGCAAGTGCAAAGTCAACAACAGCAGCCGCCACTGCCGCAGGTCGCTGCTGGGGTCCATCCCCACTTCTATCCGTATCCCCTGCCGCCGCACCTGCAGCACTTTCAGCATCACCATCAGCAGATTATCGCCGCAGCAGCAGCAGCAGCCGCCGCCGCCGCCGGCACCTCACCATCGCCGGGATCGTTGGCGATGAACAGTGGCCCGGCTGGCGGCCCTGGCCAGCCACCAGCGGGATTACAGCAGCAGCAGCAACAACCGAACGTCGCCACAGTACAGTCCGCCCGCGATCAGCACACGGTTAGCATTCACGATGGCTTCACGTCGTTTTTTTTTCTTCATGCTTCGTATAGGAGATTATTGTTATGAATATAGGAAGTGCCGTGTCTTACAGGGCTAAGTAACGTGGAAAAGGAGAATAGTTATAACCTAATTTCATTTTTTATTTCAAGTTATTTTCATGTAAAGTAAAGTCTTGATGGTATCTGGTTATTATAAATGAGAAAAGGCTGAGTGCAGAATTGCTTTATATTTTGGTTGTTCAAAATAGGAGATCCAACATAAAGATTAAATGAAGAATCCTTTCATTTTATACTGTACAAAAGACAGATTTAAAAGGCTAAAGTATTTCTATTTCATTATATGAGAAGTTGAAAATGTATAGAAATATCAGATTACTCATGATAATTAAAAAATCTATTGACTACTTATTAAGTATAAGTATGCCTATAATTTTATTTTATTTATAATAATATTGCTAATGTTTATGCAAAAACTTTTCTAAAAGCTTTTTAGTAAAATAAATATAATGAAAATTAACGTTTCGAGCTTGTATGTAAAATTTTTGATATTATTTTTTATAAATGACTAAAGTATTACAAATTTTTGGTAATTTAATGATTAAAATTCTAGATTTTATTCACTGGCCAAATTTCATCCAATATCACATATCAATTTTTTGTTATTTATTTAATAAAAAAAGACAGAAAAATATTTGAAAATCAAAATATTTGAGATATTCAAAATACAAGAATAAAAATGTGATATTAGCTGTATAAGTCTCACATGAAACTTGATAAAGCTTAAATAAAAAAAAAAAAAAAAAAAAAAAAAAATGTGGTATTTGTGGTTGATGTTGGTTTGCGAAGTTTGCCTACGAAGTTTGCCTACGAAATATTGTTACTTACTTTTGTATACCTGAGAAAATTATTTTTCCTGGAAAAATACAACGATTATTAAAAAAGCAGAAGCAATTGATATTCATATCTGAGTTGAATTTTAATATTCTTATTATTAAAACAAATCACTCGCATAATAATTACAAGTACAATAAGTACCCATCATCAAATATTCTCCAAAAAGAAAAAGCAATCCCACCGCACTATCTACGTAACCAAACTAATATAAGTTATTTCTCTTTTGACAAACAGCAAGAAGCCAACCCGGGCGGTCTGAACATCATAATGAACATCACGGTGCCGCCGGTGCCGGTGCCGCCAGGCCTGCGCTTCGTCCACCCGTACCTGCCGCCGCCACCGCCCCATGCTCATCCGCCCGTCTCGGTGGCCCAGGTGGCGCAGGTCGCCTCGTCAAACTCGGCCTCGCCCGTCTCGGCGAGCTCCGGGCCCACCTCGATCGTGCAGCAGCAGCAAGTTAGCCGGCAGCAGCAGCATCCGCCCTCGGCACCATCGCCGGCCTCGAGCGCCGCCGCGGCTTACACGAGGGATGTCTATCGCAATGCCAGTCCGAATGTGAGTATAGCGCAGGTGAAGAGGACGAAAAGGACTGGAGAAGTGCGAAAGGTCGATGTGGTTGTGCGTGTCCTGTGTTATGTCTTTCCCACCGTTTCGAACGTTTCAAATTTAATGAAAACGTTTCGCGCAACTTATGTCGAGTACAGAATGTTTTATTAAATTGAAAGCGTTCCGAAATGCTGTACTAATTGAAGGATAGAACATATTTCCATGCTGCGTATATAGTCAAAGGCTCAACGACGCGATTACGTAGAAGTAATCAACAGTGACAGGAATTTTCGGAACATTCAGATTCGATTACACTCGCGCATGGCTCATTATTGCGCCATTTTCCAAACTTGAAACCTCTTTGAACTTTCGAAAAGCATCCATCCATTAGCTGTTCTTTGGCGCCAAAGCTCGTTCTCTCTTTCTGTCGTTGGCAACAACGAAGCCACATTCGGACTCCCCCTTTCTCTCTATGTGTGCCTCTGTGGGTCACAAAATTCCAGGCGCGCAATCTCACCGCCACGCAGACGCGGAAACAGCACTCGAAACTCTGCTTCGCTCCGCTCGCAGCGTCCCGAAATATATCATCAAGGCCCCGGCTTGCACTCCCTTCCTCTCTAGTGCAGGATCTGCACACAGCCACCCCCTCCTCTCGCGTGCACACGCACAGCCGCCGCCAGTCAATGTAGGCCATAGACGGAAAATGGTCGCGGCTGGCTGGCTGGCTGGCTGGCTGGGACATTTCGGTGAATGCGCAGTCTCTCTCTCTCCCTCTCTCTCTCACGCGTGTGAGCTTGCAGGTACATATATACGTATACGTATATATCGATTTGTTTACAGGCGGGAGCGCGCGAGCTCGCCGACCTGTGCCGTAATTGCGTCGAGCGGGCGAGCGAGCAGAGAGAGACGGAAAATACCCCGCTCTGCAATGCACTGCACACATACAGGCTCTTTTTATTCCGCTCGGCGGTGGCGGCGGCGGCAAGCAAAACTTTGACCCGCAACAATGGCCCATAACTAATGGCTGCGCTCGCTGGCTCGCCTTGCACTCGAGTGGGCGGGTGAAAGTTGTCTTCACCCACTCGCCTCTCCCGACCCGGTTCAGCCTCATGTGCGCATACACCGCAACTGTGTGTGTGTGTGTGTATGTGGGTTCTCTCTTTCCCTCTCGTCTCTTCCTTACTTCTGCATTCTTTCTTTCTTTCTTCCGTTTTGTTTACGCGAGGGGGCACTTTGCGCTCTCCGGCTGCTGCTGCAGCCAGCCTTTACTTCTCAGCCTTCTTGCCTCATCGTCGACTCTTCGATGCTCTCTCTCTCTCTCTCTCTCTCTCACTCTCTCTCACACACTCTCTCTCTCTCTCTCTCTCTCTCTCTCTCTCTCTCTCTCTTCCTCGCTTGCCAGCGCTATGCACACGTACACATCGTGGCCGGCAGTCTCTCTACTGACCCTCATTACATTGTTTATAAGATAAATACCTGCATTGGGTCTATAGTAGAGCCTTCTCTCCCCCTTATCCCCCCTCTACTTCTATACGTTCGTGCAGTAGCGAAATTATTTAATTGGGTCTGTGCAGTTTGGAGTACTCAAGTGATTTCACGATAGAGTGAGAGGAAAAACGAGTGAACGAGCTTTATATATCGATGGTCTAAGAATAAGAGAGAGGGAGAGAGAGAGAGAGAGAGAGAGAGAGAGAGAGAGTGCAAGCTCTTGTATGAATGATGTCGCATGAAACTTTTCAGTGGGCATAAAGTTTATTCTCTCTCTCGCTCTCTCTCTCTCTCTCACTCTTTCTCTCGCTCGCTCGCTTTCTTTACAACCAGAGTTCTGCGTGTCGGTGAGCTTTTCAATTGCTTAGGTATGAGTATCTGTCAGCAGCAAAAATATACACAAGTATTTTTTTTCTCATAAGTTTACAGTCGTGCTCTTTTTTTTAATTAATCACAATTGTTATTTTACCATAAACAAGTGTCGGTTAGAAAAAAAATTATTCTCTGTACAATAATTTAAATCGTATACAATCCTTGGGAGTATATACGTTAAGTGTACTAAAAAAACTTAAACGAGTCAAGCTGGAAATATAATTCACGTCCCTATCAGCATTGAATTATTTTTTGCATGGTAAATGGAAAAGAGTAATTAACATTCTTTTTTTAGACTTATTAAATTATATTAATTAGTGTCTGACGATAATGAAAATTTTTTCCTGACCAAGAACGTAATTATGACTGTAAAATTAATTAAATACAGGCGACCGTTCGCCTGAACAAGCTTTAGAAAATTCTTATTCGCAATTCAGGAAAAAAAGGAAAGAAAGTAAAAAAAAGTACATATACCGCCCAACGCTAACGAAATACAATTCTTATTACAGATAAACGAGCGAGTGGCGATAAGCGTGAGCAGTAGTCCGGTTAACTCGCAGCAGATCGTCGGCGTCGGCGAGTACGTGGTGAGCGGCGGCCGTGGCGGTGGCGATCGACCACGGATATCCCTACTGCCGGCGCCGGCGTCGATACCGCCTGCGGCCTCGCCCACCGCGCCCACGGACTACCACGCCGCGGCGGCGGCACGCAACAATCGCGTCACCGCCGCCGGCGTCCTGGCCCAGATCCAGGATTACCGGCCCAGCCCAGTCGACATGGCCCAGATGCAGCAACAGCAGCATCAAGAGGCCCCACCTTTCAAGAAGATCCGGTTAGGTCCTACGCCACAGCAACTGGCGCCGACGCAGCAGCAACAGCAGCAGCAACAGCAGCAGCAGTCGATAACGCAGACGGATAGTCAGAGAATCGTCAGCGGGCAGGACGTGATGGTCAAGTCGAAGGCCGTGCAGCAGCTTCCGCCGTTGAGGATAGACACGAGGGTGCGTTTTCATCTTTGTGTATCGCGGAGATACATTTTCATACGTGGAAAAAAAATTATACGTTTTGTTTATTTTGTGGAGAGATTTTATGTCTGAAAAGAAACGACCAGTTATCTGTTAAAAATGTCTACGGTGCATATGGTCTTCTAACATAGTAACTTGAGCCGAAGGTGATAATTGTAAAAATGCGTGAAATATGCATAAAGTCGACTCCATATGTCAGAGTATGCGTCGGTCTTGAAAAATCACTTTTTTACCTTTCTGTTAGAGGATAGATATCTAAATTATTTAACGCGTGTTTTAAATTTTATTTTGTGACACGAAACAAGCAAGGGCATCTTATAAAAAAAAGTGATAACGTTATTATGTTTGTAAAAGTTTGCATTATACGTAAAACGTAAAATTGTATAATTTCAAGACAATAAGATGATTATAAAAACAAATTTTTTATATTTGTGTACTGTTCTCTTATCTTATGAAGACGGAACTGACCAGTTTACTCGCTTTTTGGCCATCAATCGCATCTTTTCATTCAAGATTAGGTCTTAAGTAAGACATTAAGTGACTTATTTTTGTTACAATTTTCTAACAGTATTTTATATTACAGCCGCCAGCGGGTGCTTACACACCACAGACGGAAGCGATCTCGCCGACTCTGCCAGAGCCTAACATGCAAGAGGATGCGGCATTGAGGATCACTAAAGACGATCTCTTGCAGCAGATTGCGAAAGTTGATCGGGAAATTGCGAAAAGGGAGACTACGATAACCAAACTTGGAAAAAAGCTTAAGGAGTTGGAAGAAGTAGCTAGTCAACCTTTGGAAGCACCCGGCACTAAGCGACCTGCCGAAGAATCATCTCAGCAGCCGAAGCATCAGTCTCTTGTACAAAAAATTTATGCCGAAAATAGGGTAAGATGATCATATCTGCATTTAAGTATCACTAAGATCAACTTTAGATTTAGCTTGGCTATAAAAACATTATTTGTAAAGCTAACTTTAGAATTTAATAGCAGTTTATCAAACTGTTAAGGTGACTCCAGCGCCTTAGATTTAATGATACATTTTTTTTTTAATTTACATTCTCAAAGAACATGGCCTGAAGAAAATGATTGAAATAAAGAATAATAAATGATCAAAAGTCGATTTTTAACATAAGACCTTATACTGCAATTTTATTAACGTGGAGTTAACAATCTTTAATAGAACCTATAGATTCTCTCTTTTTTTGTCTAATTAGTCTAAAACACAATTTTGATCATCAAATACAACAAAATGCATTAATCAGAATTTCCACTGTGGATTATTTGTATATTTTGTTTGTATCAAAAGAGTACACGCTCAAGTATTTAAAAAAAAAGTTATTCGTAAAAAGTAAAAGATTCCTTGTAGGATCAAGTCTAGATACGGCTCACTACGGTGGACCTACCTTAAAGAAGGATTACAAGTTTACAAAATGTTGCAAAAAGTGCACTTAAATTTTAAATAATAAATTCATGCAATTAGTTCTCATGCATTACTTTACTATCAATGGAGAAAAATCCTTTATCATTAGGACCTTTTATCATATCTATAGACTTGAAGAAACATAATTTTTAAACATTTTGTCTTAAAAATCTCTTTATAATGATTTCTTAGTCATTTGCTCTGTAATATTAATAAATTCATGCTTACGAATACAATTTCTTTGGCAGAAAAGAGCGGAGGAGGCGCACAGGCTGTTAGAGAAGCTAGGCCCGAAGGTGAAACTGCCACTCTACAATCAACCCTCGGACACAAGCGTGTACCAGGAGAACCGGGCTAGGCATCAGTGCATGAAAGCCCGCTTGGTAGAGAGACTGCGCAAGGAGCACGCGGAACGCGCCACGCTGCACCAGCAGCAGTCGCAGACGTACGCTATACTCGTGCAAGAGTGGCATCGCAAAGTCGAGAAGCTGGAGGCAACGCAAAAGCGCAAGACGAAGGAAGCGAAAAATCGCGAGTTCTTTGAAAAGGTCTTCCCGGAGCTGCGTAAGCAGCGTGAGGACAAGGAGCGCTTTAACAGGGTCGGCGCGCGCATCAAGAGTGAGGCCGATCTTGAGGAGATTATGGATGGTCTGCAGGAGCAGGAGGTATTTGGCAACGTTATTTCGTTTTTAGGAAGCTTTGAGGTTTTTTTTTCTTATTTATTCACAATTTTTTTTTTAAGTTTTTTGAAGTGGCTTTTTTTATTTATTTATTTTAGTCTTATGGGGATATTTCAGACATTGAGAATCAGAAAAAAATTTTTTAAAAGGTTCTTTTGTTTTTTAAAGATACCTCTAAAAATGTATTTAATTATGAAATCAAGAAAATAGTATGAGGAGAATTGCTAAAGAGTTTCCTTTCAAAAGGAAAGTGTGTCTATAAACTAATTAATTCATTAAAAAATTATTTTTGATTCTTGAAGTCTTGTATTTTGTACAAAATATACATGTTAAATTTCAAAATCGAGTCGAAAGAGAAAAGGTGAGGTAAATTTGTTAAAATGTCATTGTGTACTCGTTCAAATGCTGTACTCAAATGATTTTGATTGTGTGCGCTTGATTAATCTCCTGTTGGCTTAACTAATAACTTATCATCGAGTTTTGTCCAAAGTTGTCTATTCAAACTCCATTCTTGGTACGTCACATGTATAGGTTTTCTTCATAAGGTTTCACTAATTTTCGTTCCATGAACCTCGATATTGTTTATGTTGGGTATCATCATATAAAAAAGACGCTTTGAAAATTCACACGCAACTAAAAATTTAACACTGCTTTCGCATTCACATTCATCCATCATCACGCAACGTCATACAGGCGAAACTAAAACTTTCTTCATAACAATACCGTTTTGTTTTCTTAACTATGTGATTGTCCGTGTATTGTGTCAATAATAAACCAATGTGATGCATATAACATAAACTTATCAGCTATTCTCGTTTCTCCTACTAAGAGTTTTAATTTCCACAACCGACTCACAAAACTTTGTGCAGTTCAGGATATTGATTTTCTTGGTTGGTACGAACGGTGTCTACAATGACGATATCTGGTAACTGGCCGGTATTCCGCGGAATATGTAGGATATTGATTTATTCATTTTTCCCGAGTGCTGGCCGTTTCGACCAAGTGCAGGTCAGGAAGTGGTCAACCTAACCCAGAGGAAGGAGAAGAAAAATTTATCGGCAGATTAATTATATCTTATGTATTACAATAATACACTCAAATAACATTTGTATTGTAGCATAAATATTAAAATTGATAGGGAAGTAAATTTTGCAAAGCAAAAGCTTATCTCTTTATCACAATTTTTTATCAAATATACAAAATAGCTAGTGTTTATTATTGAGAGACACACGCATTGATTGCTCGCATAAATTGTCGCGCAAAACACTCGCCATGGAAGATTCTTATCATTGCTAATTCCTCAGGAAGAGTTGTCGGCCGAGTTAAAAAATGCGTTGAAAGAGCGTCAGGTTAGTAATGTACATTTGCTTTCTATCCTACACAAACATTCACACACTTGCAACATACACTTTCGTATAATGAATCACGTATCTTATCGAGATAAATATAAGTAAAGAACTTGCCGATCAACCGCTATTGTTCTTTTTATTTATTTTTTTAATTATATTTTACTACTTTATTTGTTGACCACTCGCAATTAGAAAAAAAAATAAATCAAAAGCCATTATCACTTGTTCTCTTTCGCGCTCGAGTGCGCGCACATATTATTATATATCTCATTAAATAACGACATTTTAAAGCAAGGGTCGTGGTATGAAATAAAGCAAAAATGCACGACGTGTCATATGTGTGCTTGCAGATGGAGGACAAGAAGATGCGCTCGTACGCGGTGATACCGCCTCTGCTGCTGGACGCGAAGCAGCGGAAAATCGCATTTCAGAATCGAAACGGTCTGCTGCAGCCTGAGGAGCTCGAGGCACTTCACAGCGAGAAGAAGCTAATCAACGTATGGAGCACGACGGAGCACGAGATGTTCAAGGAGAAGTATCTCCAGCATCCCAAGAACTTCGGCGCGATAGCCTCGTCGTTCGACTCCAAGTCTGTAGCGGACTGCGTGCATCATTACTACCTCACTAAGAAAGCGGAGAATTATAAGCAGCTACTGCGAAAGTCGAGGCGTACGCGTAGTTCTCGAAACAATCCTAACAATAAGGTAGTGAGCAATTATCCTTTAAGATCGTTAAAGAGACTCATGGGCTCGGATTATCCATTCAAATTGGCTGTGAAAGGAGGATAGATATTCAAATATTTATATAATATATATCTTTTTAGCGAGAATTTCCGAAATGACATCAAGTTTTGACGAATCGCGTGATGGTATTTTTTTTTGTTTTCGGTTCATATCAACGACGATTCGATTGGTCGAATTTCTAGTACCAGGGAAATGCATACAGAAGGTCAATTTAAGGGTTCTTGGCCAACAAATTTACATCTATGGTCGACAACGTAGATTTGCGAAAGTCAATTGTACATATAATGCGTGTAATGAATATTGATGCAAAAATTTTATTTTTGTAGCGAAATGAATTTTATTTTTTTTATATTTATTTTTTGTAAGATCACTTTATTTGTAAGAATTTTTTTTTTGAAAATATAATGGATACATCCACGGTTAAAAATTATTACTTGCATTCCATCTAAAAATATATCCATATTTTTCCTACAATCCTATATAATATGGGGTAGATTTATCGTGTTATTTACGAATACTCATATTATCTTATTCTACTAAATATTTTTAAAAAAATTACAACAATATTATATTCTTAGAAACTCATTCACTATATAATAAATCGAACATTTATACTATTTGATAATGTTTGGGATTGCGACAAATATATTTTTTTTATAGAATAATTTATATTGTCATCGTGTATTCCTAAAACTCCCTGTTGGTAAAGATATGTATAAATTTAAGCTTTAGGCATATAAGGAAATTGAAACATCATTCGCCGTTATTTTAGAGCTATTCAAGAGTTTCATATTCATGGATTTATTTGAGTTTAAATTGTTCGATTATCGCGAGCCGATCAGTCTATACTTTAACTAAATTTTTACATTCCAGACCTAACAAGATCGATTGTTCACTGTGTCGTATTTGTTTTTTATTACAGGTAAATAATACTAACTCCAATATCGGACCTATAGATATATTAACGACGGGAGTGACGACGAGGCTGCAGCGTGAGCAGCAACAGAAAACCCAGGAGAATCCCCACGGTAGTTCGGCGGCGTCCACTAGTAGTAGCAGTAACAACACGAGCACGACGACATCAGCACCGTCGACGACTATGTCCTCGTCCTCATCGACGACGACGGTGACGAGCGCGGGCACCGTCGCCGCCTCCTCGTCCTCCACGTCGTCGTCGACGGCGACGACTTCCTCGTCGAACTCGGCCGCTGCCACTGCGATAGCGAGCGCGTCGAACAGTAGCAGTGGCGCGGTGAGCGTGACCTCGGAGTCTTCGACAACGACAACTGCGGCGACGACGACGATCACGTCGACGGCCGCCACGGCAGCAGCGGCGTCAGCAGCATCCGTCCCGAGTACCAGCGCGACGACTACAACGTCGAGCGTACTCACGACGACGTCTACGTCGTCGGCCAGCGCCAAGGACGCCCGCGAGGCCAACAAGGAGAACAAAGAGATCAAGCAGGAGATCAAACAGGAGCCCAAGGACTCGATCCTACTCAAAGATATCAAGGAGGAGTCGCAGTCGAGTTCGGAGACGCTTTCCAGCAGGGAAATCAAGTGAGTTTTCTTTAAAATAGCTAATAGGTTAAATATATTTGATTTCCAAAAAGTGCCTTTTAACCAGTCTCTTGACTATTACATACCAGCATATTTAGCTGCAATTTTATTTCAAGCAATTCAATGTAAACTTCATCTGCTGAAACGTTAAATTGTAATTCTACATCCTAACCAATCACTTAAAGTAAAATTTATTTTCAATTCATCTGATGTAATAGACGATTGAGTGGCATACGGAATATCAAAGAAAAAGAAAACAAAAGATCAACTCGTCTAACCGGAGTACGAGAGTGCGTTCCAAGAATTATTCATTTAACAAAGAACGCCGAGCGATCAGAAAAAAAGAGAAATCGAGAAGTGCAGAGCAAACGATGAGATGCATAAGCTAATTTGACCGATATTGCAATTCGAAAGGGGAGAAATTGTTCGTGTTTTAATTAATTCGAAACTATGACCAAATTGGATGACGTGCGTGCCCTCTCAAGTTGGAAGGGATTTTATAAGCAAACAAAGCCCCCCAATCTCTGTCTCTCTCGCGTGCATGCGCAGATCGAGGGGAACCAGGCGCGGCGGTGGCGGCCTATCATCCCTTTCGGTATCCACTTAGCGAATCCACTGCATTAAAGTTCGAAGACTCTCTCTCTCTCCAGGCATTAAATGCAAAATTTTATTTAAAATCTCCGAGTTCCTCAGTGCCCGGGCCACGCACAGGCTATGGATATTAGTTTAACGCGGGATCGCGTTCGGGATCAAGCTATTCCCCCGCGCCCCTCTTATCTTACTCACCTTCTGGCAAGGAGTGAGTGAGAGGCTGGAGGGACGAGGGAGAGAGAAAGGGGAAGGGAGAGAGAGAGAATGGGCCAGATCAGTCATTAGTAGATTGCAATGCTAATCAATGGTTATTGGTTAGCGGACAATGTTTGCACGGGCATCCATCCGTTGTTCATCATCTTAATTGAGTCGGAGTTCGCGGATTTCATCGACTTGGATAGCAGGCTCGGGAATGGAAAGAGTGAGAGAGGGGCGGGGGGCGGGGAGATTGGGAAAGATTAGCATTTTCGCCGTTGCGGAGAACTGATTACAATAGATACAATGGGTTTCGCATAAATGTGATGTCTAGTCTTTGAAAACCGCATAATTCGCGTCAATATTCGCATAATTCGCGTTATATAGTTATTTAATAAAATTCAAGAATCAGATTAAAACCAAATATTTGCCATCTCATAATAATCATAAATAATTGATTCTTTGATACACGATTTGTGTCAATAATATTATATAAATTAAAAGTTATTCATGCAAAACCTTTGTAGAATTCAATTCATAATTCATTTTACGTCAGTGTTCATGAAATCATTAAAATGTACGTTTCCACATTAAACAACATACGCGATCACATATTTTTTGAAATTTACAAAAGAAATCTATAACAATTATCTCTTAAGTAAGATAAAAGAAATGATTACCCAATGAAACGAATCATCTGGTCCGTTTGCAGGATCGAGGGCAAGGGTGCCCTGTCCTCGTCGTCAAACACGAGCAGCACGACGAACGCTATCAGTGCGGTTGCGGGCTTGCAACAACAACAACAGCAGCAGCATCTCGAGCAACAAAAGGATAAAAAGAAGGGCGCGGGTCTGGGTGGAGTGAGTGCCACAAGCAGGTCAAAGGACAAGAAGAAGGAGAATCACGCGACGCCCATGGAGACCAGCGACGAGGAAGCTCAAGGTAAGTGTCAACAGTCGATTAAATTCGCCGATCATTTTTGTACGTCTCTGATTTAATTATTGTAATCTACGGATCTGACGGAAGATAGCAATTAAAAAAGAGCGATCGTTACATTGGAATTCTAGTTACTTTAATGAAAAGCAAACTTTTTCCAGCGTTAATTGGGTAAAATTTCATTTTCTACGTGAATTAATTATGCTACCGTAAAAAAATTAATTTCTTTGTCGTTAAATTTGCAAACAACAAGCGCGGCGGTAAGCGCAAAACATTCTGGCGTGTACGCTTGCGTATCGCGGTAATTAAACATGCATTGAAGTATAGTTTCGGGTAAATACATCGCAATTTCGAAGTGTTTGAACGCTGTATCTTAATGAAATCCAAATAGATCCAAAAAATTTATCAATTATCGCACGAAATTGTTAAATTATATACGTTCGCTACCGAGCTGAACTCGTATATAATTACAGCCGGATGCATCAAAGTAATTACTGCTACGCGAGGAAAATAATAATTCGAAATATATTTCTCCCGCAACGATTAGCAATAATCGAATTACAATAATTAAATTGAAAAAAGTTCGCGTGCCCTTTCACAATAAACTTTCTTGTGACTTTTCTAAGAACAAAAAAAGGAGAAAGATACAATTTTGGTCGACCAATGATCGTTAGCATATATTATTATATCTACGCTGCGCAACCGCAAGTTTCGCTGGGCGCTAAAACATCATCGCTTAGCCAGCTAATTGTGTAACGCCAAACATTGCGGCGCGGCGATGGGGAATTATAACGAGAGCAACGATACGGGCGTAAAGCAGTTGCTAAAATTTTGCATCAGCACAAATATTAATCGTCGGCCGGGCGTAATTTCAAAAGGTTCTCTTTCCCCCCACGTCTCCTACCTTCCTCCCCCACGCGAGCAAAGCGCTCATATCGGAGCTGATGTTTATAATTGGTAATTATACAGCGGCGGTGGCTGCTGCTGCTGCTTCTGTGTTATATCGATTCGCTCGTCACCGCGGTGGTGCACACTGGGTGCAATTATTTTATTGTAATTACGTTTCGATTCCATATATTTAATAAAATGCATAATATCATTGCGTTCGCGGGAGAGTCGCATTGTTTGACAATGAAATATATTATGTGAGCACATATACGAGCAATAATCAAAATGAATTCTCGGAAAAACAATATTCAGCAAGTATATATTACTCCAATCAATTCGAAAATATTTCCGAATTCCTATTTCCACGAAAATTAATTTATAAGCTCACGTTCGGCCACTCTGTGTGTGTGTGTGTCTGTATCCCCGACGGCGAGGGGCTGGGATTATAAAAGAAAATGAACAAACAACGATACAATGTGATAATTCGTTTATTAACAGATAATCGAGAAATGGTATAGAACATCGTATTTACATCGGTTTTTCACTTTTTCACGTTCTCCCTCTCTTCCTTTCTCTCGTATTGTTTTTACATTTAAAAATGTCCACTCTCTCTCTACACACCCACACACACTGTATATATATTATACGCTCACCTCATCTCGCTCGCACACTAGTGTTCGTTCATCGAAAATCCGCACTCACTTTCGCGGTCCCTCTCTTCTCTCTCTCTCCCCATTTGTTTGCACTCACTGCGTATACATATGAAAACGGCAACGACGCGCAAAAACCTCCATTGACACCCCCAAAAAAGCCAATCACTGCTGCTGCTGGAAGTCGGCCCGCGCCCACGGCCGAAAGTTTCAGGCGAGCTGCTGCTGCATCGCGTTCTCGCTCGTACTCGGCACCTGCTGCTGCAGCTGAGTAGTCGCGGCTCCAGTCGTGGTTGCCTTTGGCTGTTGAGGTTCCTCGCTTAGGCTATTGTTCTGGGACGACGACGACTGCGGCGGATCGTCGACGTTGGCATGGCAGAGCTTGCGGTGCTTGTGCACGAAGTAGTAGCTGGGAAACTTGCTGCCGCATATCTTGCAGGGATAGTACTGTACGTTGAGATCGAGCAGTCGCACCTCGCGTTTCTTCACCTCCGGTTGTTGAGTTGCAGCAGCTGGTCTCACTTGCTGTGGCTGCAGTTGAGCCGGAGCTGGTGGTGGTGGTTGGGGTTGAACGAGTTGACGCTCAGTGGCAACGTTCTCGCCGTCGGTGGGTAAGAGGTGACGGCGCGCGTGCTTGCGGTAGCAGTACTGCGACTTGAACGTGTGTCGGCAGTAGCCACACGTATAGCTGCCGCTCGAGCGGTTCTCCGAGTTGTTGTCGCTCGCTACACTGGTGGGTTGACGCTGCTCGTTCTCGTCGTTCTCGCGGATAGCGCTGGGAAGATTGGTCACGGCCGGCTCGGCGACAGCACGGCAGTTCGTGTTGATGGTATTGCTACTGTTGCTGCGACCGTTGCACTGGGGTATCGTCGCGCGGTGCGGTGGCGCCGGGGGCGGCGGCTGGGTTGCCGAAGCCTGGAAAGATAATAAAAAGTGTCAGATGTCATGGATATGTACAATGATTGGTGCACTGAGAAAAGAATTTGGTTACTGTTAACATGGCATTGTAGCTATTAACATGCGTATGTTCAAATATACGCGTTGTAACAGTTAACGTACAATATTTTACTGGTAAACATTGATATTGTAATAGTTACTATATTGGGTTTTACCATAAAAATCTTCCCTATTCAAATACAGGATATTGTAACAGTTACAATATTGCATTAACTATAAAAATATTCTTCTCACAGTGTGCATTGAAGCTTATTCGTTGCGAAAGATTAATCCGTCGAATGGATGATTTTAACGTTTGACATTGTCATTTAACGTCATGAATATGTTTACTGAAACACAGCCCGTTTATTGCTTTGTATATTGATTAGTATATTTAACGGAATGAAGAGTTAACATAAATTAATCGCTAATAGATTCTCGTAATATTGAATTATAATACCACTATTACACGGCACACACAATGTTTCCCATTTAAAAACTGTCAAAAAAAAACAAAAGGGAAATCCACTGACCTGAACGGCAGCGGGCACGTAATTCTGGTTGAGCACGCGATGAAACTTGACGGGGCCGTCGCAGCAGGCGACGTCGTACACCACTCCGGGCGTCTGTATGATCGTCGCGCCGCTTCCACCGCCTCCGTTACTCGACAACGACGACGACCTCTCCGCCTGGCTGCTCCTACCCGAGCGCGAGTTCTGACGTTGTCTCGTACCGCCGCTGCTACTTTGACGACGACGTGGTGCCGTCGCAGACGTCGAGCATTTTGGCTGTTGCGACTGCGATTGAAGGTTGTTGTCAGGGTTGCTGTCGCTTACGGACACGCGACCGCTGCTCGCCGAGGGACTGGGTCCTCGAGTGCCCGACTGAGGTGGTTCCGTGGTGGAACTCGCCGACGAGGCGACCACGAGTTCAGGGCTGACGGAAGTTGAGCGCGGCTGATGCGACGCTTGCTGTGACGACGTGGAGGCAGGCGACAGCGATCGTTCCTTCGTTCTGAAAGACATTTTTCTGGATAATTGAAGATATAGCCGTGATGGTAACAGTTTTAAAAGATGACATATCAACTCCATGAAGAAGCTTACCCATACGAGACGGCACTTTTGTGCACGATCGGTCCGGGCAGCAGTGACATCGCGGGCGGTAGTTGCAGAGCCGGTGGCAAGTGAGGCGGCAGATGGGGCGGATAAAGATGACTCGCTGCGCTTTGGGGCCAGCAAAACGCCGGGCCCAGTAGTCTATTGGGCACTGGTCGAAGCACACTGTTACTCGCCGACTGTTGCTGCTGTGCCGACGGGGACGACGTCGTGGTGCTGACCGGTGGCACAACTGCCGGTGGGGCGCGCAGTCGGAGTAACGCGGCGCGGCATTGTTCCAGCGCGCCTGGCATGTGCAGCAGATGCGTCGCCAGTAGGACCGTGTAGATGTTGTCGAGGCTCACCTCCAGGCGACCGGTGTACATGTAGTTGAGCAGCGGCGCGAAAGCTTCGCCACCTTGTTTTTTTTTTTTCGTTTTGTTTTTTTATATATTTTAGAAAGTTGAAGGAGATTAAGAAAAATTAGAGAAATTGTATTGTAAGATTAAAATAAAGTTTATTTTAAACTTGAATATCAAGCGCTAAGTTTTTGACGTAGGAATATTCGAAATAAAATCACACTGCGAAGTATAACGTTATTTCGAATAATTTTAGGAAATAAAAAGAAAACTGTGTGAAAAATTGCAAAGAAACGCGTACACGTATCCGCACTTGCTGTATAAAAGAAAATTCAGGATAAAAAGGAAGCTAAAATTCACTGGGCTCTGAAAGTTTTCCATCATTGTTGCAAGCAACGAGATAATTCTTTGTAATTAATTAAAGCTACTTTGAACAATGTGCAAATTACATTAAAATCCACATTTGAAAGTTTGTTTATGCTATAACACATTACAAACACGTGTAATATAATTGTGAGGTAGAAACTGAGTTTTATTTTTACTTTTCTTTGCACACCAACGTTGCAAACTTGCAGACCTATAAATTCAGCACTTATCAAGGCAAAAATTTACCAATGGTCGAGGGTACCGTGACGGAGGTGATCATCGGCGCGTGGCCCTCATGACTGGCCGATCCCGTGGCCCCACTCGCCGCGTCAGCGCTCGCCGTCGCGGCAAGCAGCGCCTTCAGATATCCGCTGTGCGCTGCCAAAACGGCCTTGTGCGCGACAAAGTGATACTCGCCGTCGTTGCCTACACGCACTAGCGTATCCGGCGGTGCTAACCCCGTCGTCTCCAAACGCGGATACCCGCCGCTCTCCTCCGCTCCCCCGAACCACGCTCTATACAAACTGTACATATCTCTGATTCGCGATTTTTCTCTAATCTACCTGTGTAATAATAAGCGACTACACACGCGTGTGTCAATGCTGCGACATCGCAGCGACGACTGCGCGCGAGAATTGCGGTCGTGATTTGAACGCCGGAACGCGCGAGAGCTGTGTGCGCCAATTTCCCTCGCTTGCGCGCGCGCCTCTATCGCGTACACTCGGCACCCCCCACCAGCATTACCACTGGAGGGTGGGAACCGCCCGCCCCCTCGGCGAGCGAGCAGATTGGCCGGGCGCTCAGCGCCACGCGCACGTGCAGACAATTGCCAATTGCCGATTGAGAGTGAGAGAGAGAGATAGAGAGATTCTTGCTCGCCGCCTTAGGATATCATTCTTTTGTTGAGGGATGAGGGGTTGTGGTTTCAATGTGCGCGGCTACGATTTTGCGATTCTCCAGCGGGGGCTGAAGATGTTTAGGGGCTAGTTAAACGCTCGCCGAGGGAGTGAGAGAGGTTTTTGCGGTGATTTGAGAAGATTGGGTTATGGGGTGGTAGAGGGGTATAAATGGCTTTATTGACGGTCGTATGGTAACAGATTTTTTGCTGAAGGGGATATATAAACACTGTTTTGATAGGATGATGTAAAAAGCTGCTATTACAATACTTAATCGTTCAAGGGGAACTATATTACACGTTAATGAATTGTGACTTCATTAGAAAATTAAGTAATAGAGTGGTATGTAACAGTTACAACGGCGAGTTATACCATAAAGCTTCTGAGAAAATTACATGGTTTTTCTAACAGCATTAATTTTTAAAAAACTACTAACGCAGTAGCTCTGAATTTGTGCAATACAGTTCAGTTTAATATGAAGAGTTTACCAGATGAGCCATCGCCATTTTATTAAAATAGAACAAATGAATTTTAAGTCTAATCTACATTATTTATTGTTTTCCTTTCCACGACGCTTCGTTTCATCGAAAGACGCCGATATCTTTGAAAGAGCTCTTATTAATGTACTTACATTTTGTATTACTTTTGCAGTACTTTATGCATTGAACGTTTCTATTAGCTCTCTCGTGGTTGCGCGTGCCTCATGAAATATGCACGAGCGGCATCGAAAACGTTTTTCATTAAGCCATTATATACCCGCGCGTGCGCCTGGCGTGCAATATATATTTTTTTTCCTCTCTCGAAACGAACTTTTTACCGATCAAACTAATATAAGCGCGCGGTATTATGTATGTATGTGTACGTGCGCAGTCAGCAGTTTATTGTTTTAAACGCGGCATGCAGAAAAGTGGAAATTGTTTTTTTGACGGAAATCAATTTAACCGTCATCGAATTGCAATATTCGCTATGTATATCATTTATTTATCATGGAAAGTTGTATCAATATGCGCAATGAGAAAAAATTTTAGTAAAAATATTAATACTTTTGTAAAAATTTATTATATTTTCTCGTAAAGTCATTGCAGACTGTACAAACCCAAAAGATTGCGATATACTCTACTAAAAAATTTTGCTAAAAATTTAGGAAAATCGGCTAAAAGTATTAGAAATTTTACTGTAAAGTGTGGTTAATTTTTTGGGGATTTTACAGTCTGTGGTATCTTTGCCTGCGTAGATAGTATATTAATTTTTCCAAAACTTTTTTCTCAGCGATAAAGATGTAAAGTGAACATCCGACGATTAGGGACACAAGGAGTGACAGCTGACTCTCCTTCAACTTGTGGAAACGCACTTGACGAGAACCGTCGCGTAATCGCCTTTGAGCGCGCAAAGATGGCTAAAAATCAACGAAAGCGCGCGTGAGGGAGAAAGAGGGAGATACTCGAGCTCGGTACGCGCCGGATTTCAACGTAAACACTCGTAGAAAGCGAAAAAGAAAGGGCTTTTCCCTCGTCGAATTATATATACGCCTCCTCGCTACAGAGACGCACTCGACGCGCAATCGAGCGATGCCGCGTCTTTCGCGAAGTACAAAGACATGGTTGTCAGTGCGTTTTTTCTAAATGTCTTTTCTTTGCAATCTGAGCACCACTTGCGTCTATAGAAATGTCTGACTGTCCATCAAGTTTCCATAAAAAAAGCATGTATGACCATAATCTTTCTGTTTGCTTTATATAGAGATAAAATTATAAATTTCAGTCGACAGTCTCGTAAATTATATAATGCCTGACCAAATCCTGACTTCATCTACTTTTCTCCCGTTCGATATATCCACTATTATCCATCAATTATTCCGGAAAACATTCGTTTCACAAAACAACTATCGTGCGCACTCAAAAATAAATCCCGAACTCTTTGCAATTTTTCAATAATCAGCGCAATCATATAACGCATCAGCGCACGCATTGCCGGCGCGCTTAACGCATCGTTTGATAAACTTCGCGTTACAAAAAAAAAATAATAATAATAAAACGAAAAACAAAAATTCCGATTAGGCAACAATAATTAATCGCGCGTATTTTTCCGAAATAAGCAAAAATAACTTTTCTCCGCGCTCGCGCTTACGCATTCTAATTAGCCCTCTATCTCGCATTACATATATCTATAAACGTGCACATATCCCAGTGTAGCAAATCAGCGCCCGCGCGTCGAATTCGCGAAAAAGAGAAGATACATCAGTGTACACGGGCAAAAAAATCCCTCGCGTATATACGCGGTCCACACGGTCCCCCCACTCTGCTCCACCTTATGCACACCGAAAGCATATCGCGGCATAATTACCGATACGCCGCGGCGGCCTTTGCGCGCTCTCTGTATCGGCTCGTTTACGAATTATGTAGATACACATCCGGCCGAGAAAATCAATGAACATATATATACGCTGGTGCGGATTAGCAGATTACACAGGACTACGCTTCCGCATAATTTGTCGCCCGTGCGCGCGTGCGTTCGAACGAAATCCATGACGAGACAGAGGCGGCGGCAGCAGCAGCAGCCACGGCAACCGATAATAAACAAACGCGTTGCCCGTGAGAAAGCGGGCACCGGCGATTACGCACATTTCCCCGGAGACTCGAGAACGCGCGCACCCAGCTTTTGCGCGTATGTATATGCGCTCTCTGTATATCCACTATTAAAGCGACGGTTTAAGGCTCCAATCCCTTTGCGATTGTCTCGCGCACTGGGAGAGAGAGAGAGAGGATCTGTTATGCGCGGTGTTCACCGAAACTTGCGCGCGTTAGTATTGGAGAGTGAGAGACTATACTGAATGTGTATCGAGAGAGGGAGAGCAGTGAGAGATAGTCCGCTGAGAATACAATGAGGACGGATGTCTTGTCGCGCACAGTGATTTTTTCTTTCTCTTCGGATTTTTCTTCTCTTTTTTTTTTCGTCGAAGAGCGCGGTGAGGTTTGCGTTTTCATTAGGATTGCATTCACTGCAGAGTGAGGAGGAGAGATGAGAAGGCGCGCACATAGTGTGTCGCGATCGCGTTGAAGGAGAAAATAATGACTTGGTATGGAGTGGAAAATTAATGCTGTTGTCGCAAAAGCTTTGTGTGTTCACGTTCAATGGCCTTGTGGTGTCATAGCTGATGAAAAAAATTGTCATAATTTTGGAAAGCAAAGTGTTCGAAGTTAAGATAAAAAAAACTATAAAACTTTTAATGCATATTAATAATAGATTTCATCGCAATCGGTTTTCATTTATTATTAAGTACAATCGTCAATTATATACGTTACTTCACTTAATGAAATTAAAGAAAAAAAGTCCACACAGTAGTTTTTACTAATTAACTCGCAACACACATCCTTTCAAGTATATAACAGCGTAAAATATGAAAACCACTGCAATTTGAAGACCCCGATTCTTTTTAGTCTTCGTTATAGTATCTTCATATAACAATACGCGCGCGCGGCCCATCTACTTTTTCAATTAAGAGCCCTCGAAAAAAAAGGGGGGCCAGGCATGATCACCTCTTACAATCGAGTGCGGAACGCCCTCTTGAAATGTAACCCGCAGAGAGGGAAAGAGAGAGAGAGAGAGATCCTCGTCCTCGAGGACGCGCGACCTCGGGGAGATCGAACCTCTACCGCCACGTATAAAGACTGCAAAAACCACACCGGACGAATTATTCAGCTCGCCTCTCGATAATAATTTCTATTACTTTGCCAGCCCCGTGTATATAGTCTTGTCTTATTGAATCAGAGCGAAGACGAAAGGGGTATATAGTGCGTCAGAACACCACCACGCTGTCAAGAGAGAGAAAGAGGAAGAGAAAAAGGCCGAGAGTGATTGAATCACGGAATAAAAGGGAGTAGCGAGAGAGAGAGAGAGAGAGAGAGAGAGAGAAAGCGATGAAAACCCTCGAGATATTTTCCCTGCGCGGCGCGCGTGCCGCTGCCTCGTAATATCGCGAAAAGTGTTTGCTTAGCTTGTCTCTCGCCTTACTCGTATCTCTCTATCTCTCTTTTTCTCGAGCATTAAATCGTAGCTACTTCGCGAGGGTCTTTCTTTTCTTCATGCCAATTACGATCATGGGTATTTCGATGAAAAATTACTCGCGGAGATGATGCGGCCCGCCGCCACCGCCGGGAAGCGAAATTGTCTGTGGAATTGGTAATGCGAATTTGTTGATTTTTCGCTGCGGGGCCCGCGTGTGTGCCCTCGGCTTACTTATTCAGAGAGCGAGAGATGTTGGAAATGTTAGAGAAGAGAGGAGGTCGAAGAGGGCTTTTTTTAATTTAAATATAGTACTTTGATTTTGAGATATATTTCCGCGGAAACATTTTTAGCAAATATAACGAGAAGATATATGCGGATATATGAAATTTTTTTCCCGTCCTCGCTCTTTCACTATACGCTCGAGTGTAAAAAGTGCATTACTATATAACCGACTACTTGTCGCGCAACGCAAACGCCCCCGCAAGCGAATGTGATTTTATCGTCGAGGCGCAGCAACTGTTACACTCATGCGCCGTCGTTGTAAAAAGCCCTTGCAAGCGCGCCATTCAATTAGAACATCACAATTGCACTTCTTTCGCTCCGGCGATTCTCCTCTGAACTCATTACAACAGCTCTCTCTCTCTCCCTCTCTCTGTCTTTCTACCATTGTCGAGAACACTGCAAAATCGAATTACACATGCACGCGGCCGCGGCGGCGTCGTTCTTTCCTCTCGACTCCTTTTTTTCCCCGGTGCTGTAAACATACACGCAGCAAGCAATTCAGAGAGAGAGCGAGAGACAGAGAGAAGCTACCTCGGAAACTGCAAATGTTATAAGTGTATTAAAAAGAGGAGCGAGCCCGGTTTAGGGCGCAAAAAACGAAACGCGAGTAGAAAAATAATGAAGCGCCGCTCGCTCGCGTACACGATTATATACATACATACGAGAAAGAGGGAAGATACGCGGAAAGAGAGAGAGAGAGTCAGTAGCGAGGGGAAGGGGGAGCGCGGTGTGTGTGCCGAAGCCGGAGCAAATTGGTGGGCAAAATTAAATGAAGGTAAAGCGAGGGCTAAAGTTCCTCTCTCTCTCTCTGCCTCTCTCTCTTGCTCTCTCTCTCTCTTGCTCTCTCTCTCTCTTGCTCTCTCTCGTCGAGCGAGCGAACGCTGTGGGAAGCGAACGAGCTAATTAGCGTCTTGATTTACTTAATCCCAATTAATGGCTCTCTAGCTGCCGCCGCTGCAACCGTTTTCCTCGACGCTGTGTGCGAGCGAGCGTTAGACAGGTATAGAGAGTGCCGCCACTACTGCTGCTGCTGCTGCTGCCCGCCTCGCTCAGCAAATAGCGGATTATGTACGAACGGTTTCACGTTGCGAGCTAGCGGATTATATATACATATCTCGCCGAGGGAGAAGCAGGGCGGGGATAGAGAAGTGGTTGGGTTTTCGCTGCGTCGCGAGTGCACGGAAAGAGCTGAGAATTTCCGCGTATATCTCTATGTGTGTGTGTGGAAATTTCTCCAAGATGGAGGTATATATACGTGATGGAGAAGAGTGAACGATGAGTGGTTGTTGGGATGGGTGGGAGGAGGAGGTGCTGAAGGCGATGCTTTGGAGGGAGAGGGAATGTAATTGGTAAATAAATGTTGGCATGATTGTTGACGGTGTAGAGAAAGGATTGTGGAACTGAATGACGTTTGGGATGGTTGTGATTTGTAGATTTTTTTTTTCGATTGAGTGACTGCACTGTGAAAACAGTTCGGTAAATATTATAAAGGATTTGGAAAAGTTATGGTAACGGATATTATATGAAAGTAAAAAAAATCTAATAAGTATATAGGGTGACTTCACCAGTGGTGGAACACTCACCAGTGAATGATCAATTTCTTTAAATATATGAAAATATCAAGCTTTCTATGTATGGTTTATCTAACATGACGATAATTTTAGAATCCTTGAAAATTCTTATTTCTTTTTATATA
>JAPYZO010000580.1:0-44818 GCA_030522905.1 Torymus flavipes | reverse complement strand
CGTGACGATGGCCTTTTCTTTCTTCCATTCTTTCTTTCGTTTTTTTTTTTTTTAATTTATCATGGGTGTGAAGAGTCTGCTGATGGTCGTTTTCGTTGGATCGTGATAGTTGGGCGTCTTTGCCTAATGGTTCGTGAAGGGCGTGGGAGTTGAGTACGGATAAATTGTTTTATGTATATTCTGGGGTTGAAAAGATTTTGGTAATCATTCAGCAGCGCGAACGGCTATCTGAGAGGGACGTTAATGGTCGATATTATGTAATAGCTCGGGGGTGTATGTATATGCTTAAAAAAGCTTGCTTAATTAACGTGATAATGTTCTAATTCTGTTTTGAATGTTATATTATAAGCTTTATGTAGGGTATACTGACAGACAAAAAAAAATATGAAAAATTCCTATATTCTCTGGTAAACTGACCATATGTACTATAAACAAAAAATTTCCCCATGTTACATAGCAATTTTACTGTGCTACGTAGTAATTTTTGTCAGTGGTACAACTCACCAGAATGTTGGCCAATTTACCAGAGAGCGTAGGAATTTTTCATATTTTTTTTCTCTCCATGTACATATAGCCATTAGACTATTTATCAATTAATAAATTCAATATGAGTTCAATGATTAGAATTAAGGTTTCAATATTTTACGTATACATGCTTTATTAGAAGATCATCTATCCATTTAATATCTCGATATTCATTATGCTTCATCTTGCTTTAATCATATTCTTACACGTCTAATTTAATTAATCCAAAGCACTCGTGTGTAATAAGGGTGTAAATGAAGAAATGAAACTTGCTATTAATTATTCTGGTACATATTATTATTAAGAACGCGTCGATATTCTATTTAATTTTTATATATTAATGCTGTGATATTTGATTATAGAAGTCGAAGAAATTTGATCCGTGCTTTTTTTAACAATATAATATTTTAACTTGCGGTAAATGTATATTCATAGGAATTTGATGAAATAATCAAAGTAGAGAATAACGTTATAGTAGAAGGAACAAAGAATTTTATAATATTTAATAATAACTGATTTCGCGAAATATCTTAAATTTCTAATAATTTTACGTCATGTATTTGGTTCACGCTTTTCTGGAAGAAATCAAGTTATACCAATTTCAATCTCGATTTTAGCAAAATCACTCATTCATCTTATTCCGTTATTCCCAATGCAATAGAGTAATCAATAATTATATCGAAGATACAGTTAGATTTTCAATTATATATAAAATTTTATCACTCCAAGACACAAATCACGTTATAGTCAGAGAATATTTCGCTCCACATTTAAATTTGTACGATTTCCATTCGTGGCAATCACTCTTATTGAACTTATTGATTTCCCAGGCTTTTTCATTCGAAAAATTTCATCGCTAATTACCTCACCTCTCTTGTACATTGAAATCATCATACATCTAACCAATATAGATCAAAAGATCGGCAATTTTTTCCCCAATTATCAAAAAAATTTTAGCTACACGCACCGACACCCTTTTAATCAATATATCGCATTTCATTGATGAGAGCGAAGTCCCTCACCGAATTCATCCTATTTCACGCATTATACACTTGCCGCGAACGACGCGCTCAATTATTAAAATTAATTCCCGCAATTCTGCGCGCATTGGGGTCCGCAAGCGTGAGCGCGCGCGAACCGCATAAAATATTCGCGGCTATACCCTCTCCATCCGGCGATGAGCCACTTACCGTCCATTAATCAAGAAAACTCATAAATCCATCAGCAGCATGTACCTACGCGAGCGCGCGAAATTTTGCCCAGGCAATACCACCACCCGGCCACTCCATCCAATCCTACTCTCTAATATTTTGTAATCGCGTAATCGCTTCGATTAAGCTCGCCAAATTGTCTTGCGCGCTCTCTCTCTCTCTCCTAACTAGGCGAGTGGGAGTGAGAGAGTCTGCAAGCGAGATCGAGTCTCTCTCTCTCTCTCTCTCCCTCTCTATATATACATGTATATATACACGTTTACGCATATATACCTCCTCTTGTGTTCGCAGGGCAACGACTACAACTTCGACTTCAAGCTGTCGTACAAGTTTTTGAAGCGCAGCGAGGCCCACCTGAGGTACGGCAACAGCAGCATGAGCACGTGGCGCGGCGAGCTGGTCAATGCCACTTACTGCGATCGCGTTTTCACAAGGTGAGTCTTCTTGTACGCGCGTTGTTGTTGGCCTCTGTCGCGGATTGCGCGCACCTGACCCAGAGACCCACGATTATCCACTATTTTCGAATGCATTTAGACTATTTCGGCAGTGGAGCAATTTAGAGAGTGGAATGAGATTAGCGAGAGACCGAGTGGCGTATGAGAGAATTCACAAAAAAATTCAACTTTAGGTGGCCACAAAATAAGTAAAAATTTTTTTTTGGAGGTACACATTCCGGACGCGTTTTTTTTCTTTCTTGTATCACAAAGCATACGGAAAAAAAATGTGTACAATTAAAAATGTCTTTGACACACGTATAAGGTTGAAATTTTCGAAGAAAATGTGAAAAAAACCCTTTTTTCTAATCCTCAGCCATTTAGCCCAGAAACGTTCTACTCAAAGTTTCAAAAGAGAAATTAAAACTAGAAAGAAAGAGCTTTTATTTTCTTTTTTGGAAATTGAAAAATGTTGATTCCTTCAAAAGGTATAAGAGTTTAAAGTTGAACGTCGAAAAGTCTTAGAACTGCTCTCAAATTCGGAGCTGCCAATTGCTGCGATCCTTTCAAATGGTCGATATAATTTTCACTATTTTGTTATAAGCTTTCGCTTATTAAAATTTGTTTTTATGATGATGTTTTTATGACGAGATTGAATTTGAAAAGTTGTTTATTATGAACAAGTAATTACTGCGGTTTCGCTTGAATATATAACATCAGAAAAATATTTGTTTTTGTAATTTTCTTGTGAATTTAAAATTTTTTGAATATTTGAGATTACGTAGAAACGCAAAAACATCTATTCAGAAATAGATTCAGAGTTCTAAAACACTTTGCTGTGATATTTATTTTATTTTGATATCTGACTCGAGAAATTATATCCTGTTATATAATCATGTATATACACTAAGTATTCTATACAAAATTTTGAAGCTTTATTTTAGCTCTATAAAAATTTAAAAGTTTTGCAAACAAGTGTGCTCTTAAACTCCGTCGTTCTTAAATTACATGTTGGCTTGACGCGCTGCGGCCAACCTAAACCGCGGCAAGAGTATTGAAGAATTCTCCAGCTCTATAACACCGGGTAGAACTAAAAAAACTTGTTAACAGGTCAAAAGGTCTTTTACCATAGCTGTTTATAATCGCAAGTTTAACGAGGCTTTACTATAGATGGCGTGGGTGTAATGGCTCATATTTTTATAGCGATAATACGAAATTTTACATATATATATATATATATATATATATATATATATTAAATTTAGTACCGGCGTAACGACTCATAAGTCCATGTTCCCGAAAAAAAGATTCAAGTCCGAACATTACACTATTTCTAAAAAGATAACCAACTTATTTTTTAGCTAACATAATCGTTGCAATGTAAACCTTAAAATTGAAGAACCCGCAGATATGGTTTCTTTTCATTTTTGATTATCATTCAATTTATAGTTTTAACATTTACGTCGATTAATTAAATATTCAGTGAGTTTGTCTATTTTGTCAACTTCTTCAGAACTTTAATTTATTGCCAATTGAACATCATTAAATATGACTATCAGAATTATTTGACATTTGACAGGCATGCAATGAATGTGTTTACATAAACAACTGACCGTATTATCGAAACCATAGTATTGAATATACTAACCATCATAAAATTACTCCTTTGCCGAATAAAAAAAAGCTTGTGCATGCAATGAAAATGGATTTTTGACGTTATTTTAAAATCTAAATTCCTCATTATCATCAACATTTCAATCCCAAAACAAAGCAAGCCAAACCACTGTATCAGCCACACAGAAACTTTTTTTTACCAACACTCTCGCCCTTCCTACTCTCCCAACAAAGAGATCGCAGCGCTCGCCGAATAAACTTCCAGTCCAAACACCGCAGCTCTGCGCCTAGCTGTCGCGCTCACGCGTGTGCCTAACGAATCGCGACAGCACCGCAAATTGACCCCCCGCACGCGTATGCGTGTGTATATATATAACACAGGCTTCGTGCCAAAAAGAGAGAGAGAGAGAGAGAGAGACTGTACTCTATGGTCACGATTTTCCGCGCAGGTGCGACCAGCGCGCCTGTCGGCTCCAGTCGCCGAACTACCCGGGCGTCTATCCGCGCAACGTCACCTGCTACTACAGGATCGAGCAGAAGCGCGCGCCCCGGGGCCACCGCGCCCTCCTCGCGGTCAGCCAGCGCAACAGCCACAAGATACACATCAAGGACCAAGTCAACAAGTACGACACTAGCCAGCGCACCCTGAGGTCAGTATATACACCTATATCCTCTCGCGTGTAAGACTAGTCGTGTGACCTAGCTCCCCGTGGAAAATCCAATTTACGCGCCCTTCGCTCGCGCTGCTGGCCTACTTTCCTGCGGCGCGATCAGACGGAACGAGCGGATGACAAAGATCACGATCTTTGCCTTGGAGTATATAGGTATCCGAGCGTGTGATACGTTTGCAGAGGAATGCCGTGAGGATGGTTATTACACGGGGTTTCAGTGCTGCTCGAGCTCAATTGTGGCGTGTGTGTATATATCAGCGATCGGTGTAATAACGGGCGCGGATGGAGAGGATGCCGTAGAATTTCTGTAATGCGGAGAGAGTTGAAGGGTGGTTTGTATATAGGGGGAGAGTTTGGGACGGAGATTGTAAGGTATCTCTGATGCAGGCTTATATACAGGGGGGAGTGCGGATCGTGGATAGTTTATCGGGTGTATTAATATTTTACGATCGGGGGTGCGGTTAAGAAAGACTATTTTTTGTATCTGAGTTACTAAAGAAGAAGTAGGATAGCGCGTTTAATATAAATGTGCGGGTATTCAGAGAGATATACATTTGGAGTTTTGTCAGACCTGCATAATTGAGCACCGCCATCATCTATTCAGATATACATACGCGTCGTGTATATTTTAACTTTTGAAATACGCCGCAGGCCATATCAATTTCTCGGCGATCTATGAGCGAACGAGACTAGTCGTGAATTTTCTTTGTCTCGAATAAATATCTCGACTGCGATATTGTATTATTGAAGCGTTAATTTCTAGTTGAATTGTATACTTAGACTTTATAATTTCTTATAATAAGTACTGACTATATCGGCAATTAAAATACAAATATGTATAAATATGTGTTGCACTCGCGTGTTCACACAGAGTCTGGGATCAGTGCAACGTGGTGCAGGACTACCTGACGGTCTACGACGGCGGCTCGACGACGGACCGCGTGCTCGTGAGGTTATGCGGTGGGGACGCGGTGCCCGACATAGTCGGTAGTCGAGACACGATGTTGCTCGAATTCCACACCTCGCCGTACGACAATCCCTTTCACCCGGTGCCGCTGTCATTCCTGCCTGGATTTGAGCTCGAGGTTCAGGTGAGTTTGGGATTTTGATCGATAAAAGATTGCATGTGTCAAGTGTTGGCAGACAAAAAAATCGTGAAAACTCTTTGTGTTTTTGATATAATAATGTGGACGGAAGTTTTGCTGATATTTTTAACTTGTATATTAATTTTAAATTGAAACTGCCGGGATACGATGAAAATTAGCGGGAGAAAAAGTTCGCGATGTTTCTCGAAAAAGAATTACTTATATAAAAACTGAATGGAAAGTTGAGCGGGATTTTTGCCCAGGAGCTATGTGCATTTTCAGTTATCTATCTGGGTATTTTTATTTCTGGTACTTCAATTCCAGGGAAACACGGCAAAAAACAAAAGTGAAAAAGAGTTACCCTCCGGCTATAGTTTTTCACTGACAACCATTAATACTTTTCTCGATTTTTCGATATATTTTTCTTTTTTTGAAAATGAAATTTTGGATGTGTTTTCACTGACTTTAAAAAAAACTATGTTTTCATACGGCATATTCCGATTTCTGATGGTACAACATGTTTTTTTTTTTCAAACAAGTGGAGTTTATTCAAAAGTTTAGAAGTATGCATCCCTACAATTACAATTCGAATAAGAAAAAGCATTCTAACCAATTCTAAAAATGACATTGATGCCTGTATCATTTAAAACGTTGGTTTCTGATCACGTAATCCAATGTAACTCAATCTTGTTGCGATCTTCGCGTATTAAAATATACTTCCCATTTTGAGTTCGTAATTTCATGATTCGAAAAACAAAAGCTTGTTATTTGCATTAAAACTTCGTAGATTTATTTGGGATCTTCAAAATAAAGTACTAGAATTGTACAGGATACAAAAATTATAAAAAAGAGGAAAAGCCAATAACGAAAGAAATGAAGCAAATGGTATCTAAACCCGGCACTCAACTCTGCCCCACAGGTGATCTTCGTAGACGAGCGCTCATCGGCGAGCTTCGTGGTGAAGGACAACGACAAGTGCGACTTCTACATATCGTCGTACGAGAGCACCTCCGGGGTACTGGAGAACCCGAAGCACTCGCTGCCGCCCAACACCACGTGCCGCTACCACTTTCACGGCAAGCCCAACGAGATCGTCTGGCTGGCGTTCGTCAAGTATTACGCCGCCACGACCGATCCGCCGCGTGGAATTGCCGCGCCCGCGGGCGACGCCACCACCGAGTGCAACGTCAAGCTGCTGATCTGGAACGGCGAGAGGGGCGGCCTCGAAATGGCCAACGCTGGGGCGAGCGCCACTGCGAAGGAGGTGAGTGTACAGTGCACATACTTTTTGGTAGGGTGTATAAGGTTGGGAATTTGATGGTATGCGCGAAATTTAGGAGAAGAAGTGGATCGTTGATGAGAATAAGTAGAAAAAATTGGGAATTCGGGGACGGGCGGGGGGAAGGGAAAAGTTCACACAACTCGGATAGGCGAAATTTAATTTTGCTGCGATGAAAGGGAAATGTTTATTTTGGTTCTTTTTCGAAAAATATTTTTTTGGATAATCAGGGTTTGATCAATGTTTGTTTTGCAAACATGCGTGTAAACGTGAATTATGGTAATTTTAAATAACATATAAAATATATTATTTAACTAATAATGTGAAGCTTTCGCATTATATAATTAGTACAACTGTTATACATATTGGTAAGCATAATAAAAATGTTTAATTACTTATTGAACGTTATTATCAGAAATATTATCATAACCAAAAACAATATTTGTAACAATATATTCAAACAATGAATGAATATGCTACTTAATGTGTTTGGTCGTGAAATTAAGTATATTATTTATTTTCGATATGGCCATTAATTGTATTGGACAAACCATGTATAATTTGCTTTATTTATTGAAAGCCGTGAACAAAACCTGTTCCCCATGAATTGTTATATAAATCATTTGTTATTTGATAAGTATTACGATATTAAATGATGAAAACAATGAAATGTCAAAGAGGAATGTTATTTTTATGCCGTTATTTGATTTTTCCTTGTACGTCTAATAAACATTTTCATTTAGGAGAACAAAAATTGGACATCACTTGTTTGCCTTGTCAAACCCTGTTTTAATTTGCTGTTCCAATCGCTCGTGTGTATATAAAAAAAAAAAAAAATTTACTCTTTAGTATAGCTGCATTTGTAAACACGAAACTGTTATTTTAAATTTAGGCTGTTGATTTTTTTGTTACATTTCGATTTTTCCGATACCCCGGCTTTATGAAAATTTATCGAGCGATACGACCTAATTACACATACAAAGACTCATTGACCCGAAAATACCATTCAACTGCAATACTTAATACAGCGTTGTTGAGAGAGGCAAATGTAAAATAGCTCTAAAATAACACCGAACTTATCGATATACGGATTTGTTTAGTTACCTCGTGCATAACAATTTTTTGTAAAAATATTTATAACTTTTTTTTACTATATAAAAATACATCTATAAAATTCTCTGAAAATTTACGAAATTATTGATTATAAAATGAACGAGCATTGTCCAACAATTAGAATTCTGATCGTAAATACGTATTTCACGTTTTACCCCCATTTCTATGAAACCGAGACATGCCTCCGAGCAACTTCAGATGGTATTGATACGTGTCCCATCGGTATTGTAGCAACTTTAATGGTTGATTTATGTCAGTACACGCACTGTGCCAACAGACGTGTGTAAGTAGATACATGTTGAGTTTGGTAAGACAATATCTTGATAGGTCAGGGGAGCATCCTCGCCCACCCTATATCTATATGGGTCTATACTTGCACCGGTTTCAAACTAATCACTCATATTGCTAATTTAACGACAGTTTGACTTTCACAATGTTTAAGTGATATTTATACAAGTACGGTTTTTGTTTTGCGAATTGAATAAATTGCTGTTTTTTTATACAGTCTGAGAATTCTCTACCATTATGTAAAATATAAATATTATTCAATTTAGAATAACTAGCCCTTTACTAAATAATTGAATTGAAAAAGTTAAAATGAAATTCGCTGTAATACTAAATTGGCGGAAGTGGATAAAGACTGATTTTAATTAGATGCCGCACAACCTCTGTAATTTATTCATTAAGTAGAGGGTAAAATTGTGTTCTAAACTAAACACATTTTGGTTCTCGTAATGATGTAATGATGTTGTAGGATTAATAGATTCAAATTACAACACCAGTTTATTAGCGTTATATATAATGAAAGTTCACGATAATAGAAATTTAAAAACAATTTAATAAATTGCTGTAAATTGATGGAAAGTTACGAAAAAATTCTCAGACATTTGTTAGACAAGAACTATTTTAAAAAGTATAAGATATTGAAGATAAATTGACACAGCAATTATTTATAATTGCTCTTCAAAACTTTTACCTTTTCACTTACGTGTTTAAAAATCACTTCTAAATAGAAAACATCGCACGCTTACAAACGATGGTACCTTATTCTCAACACGAATTTCTTTGGAACGTATATACAACTTAAAATAGACATTTTTGTTCTCACCTAAAAAACAAAAAAAAAAAAAAAAAACACTATTCTTTCTCACCCCCGAAACAGAACGCGACGCTGATGGGCGAGTTCTGCAAGGACGAGATCCCGCGGCTCTGCGACCACAGCCTGCTGCGCAACGGCAGTCGTCACACGCGTCCCTGCAGCATGGCCGAGAGCTACGTGTCGACGGGTCGCTATCTCACCCTCGAGCACGTGCTGCGCCAGGGTAGCGCCCTCTATCCCGTAAGCTTCGTCGTGCGATACGAGTTCGTGCACGAGGCTACGTCCTGTAACCGCGTCTTCGTCGCATCTAATGCGCCAGGCGCCTCAGATCCCCAGGCCTTCGGCTCGCCTAGGAGTGTCTTCTTCTACGGGCGGGGCGGGGCCGCGAATCTCAGCTGCGTTTATAGATTCGAGGCGGGTCCGGACAAGAGGCTCGAGCTCACCATCACGAGGGCGTCGTTCGGCGGGAGGAACTGCGCCTCCAGGGTCGATCCCCTGGTGAATAGGTGGGCGTGCGAGAGACCCGGCAGTAACAGGATGACCGAGCAGGATCCCGGTGAGTATTCATTCATTGATTTCGTCTTGTTTTTCTTTTTTTCTCTCTCTCTCTGTCTTTTCTGTTACATGCCTTATGAATGTTTCGCTCTATGGAAACAAATGCGTTAGGTTTTTTATGGTAGGTACGTTTATTCTTTTTTTTCCTTTTTTTTTAACGAACTATTGTACACGGAGTATGCGTGCATCGAAATTCTCATGTATTGTAGAAACAATGTATTATTTGGTAGATTTCTAAATTTAACATTGCCATTACAGAATTCCATTAAAATTAATGTTTATTCAATATTGCTATAGTTTATTGTAACGAAATACATGAAATTTTATTAGAACTCGTGTATACGTTCGATGCGTTTCGATGTTTGTTTTGCCCGAACAAATTGTTATTTATTTTCAGTAATAAAGAATTTTCATTTTACGCGTATACTTTTTAGATTCGGTATGAATAATTTGTCGGATATTTTTTTCCATCAATACGCTGTGAAACAATGAAAAATCTGCCTAGATGGACAAAAGCTACAACAGTCTTAGCCAATGTAGAAAGATTAAAGTACTTTTCGAGTAATCTATTTCAATCCTGAATATTTTAATACAATATCGTTACACTTTATAAAAGTAATTAGCAATCCCATTAAATTTCCTCGCAATTCACGTGGCGATCGATAATACCTTATACTAATTGAGAAATTACTTCGTATTACATTAAAAAACTTAATGTGACATCTATTTAGATCAGTAATGACGTAGCTTCAGATAAGGTCGAGTTTATGTATATAGACGTTCTTCATCCGCTGCTTAGTGTATATGTATAGGAATTAGAGCGTAAACTGGGACATGTGAAACGTATTTATTATGTTGAATGTCTGATTACAAACCCTTCCTCATTTGCGTTGCTCAACCAATTTATTTATTCGAATGAGAATTTTTTTTTTTCGGCCACTGCAAAAGTCGTCATATATAATTACTTAGGAATAGTGTTAGTATTTTCAATTTTCTTACCTTAATTGGTGCGCGGACACATCATTTATATTATTATGTGAATACGGCTCAGAGTGAGAATTTCAAAAGTAATTCTAATGTAAAGTGAACTTACATTTTGAATGTAGAGTTATAAAAAAAAATGTTTAAATATATTATTGTAATGAGTGCAGTATTATCCATATCTATAAGTACGTGATAAATAAATTGATAATTTTGAATAATGATAAAGATGCATTATCATATAATAAACTTTTACTAAAGACATTTTCAATAGGTACTTACATTATTTTATTTTATTGTTATTATTAATGGGAGATTATCCCTTTACAAATATAACACCTATAGAAGCCAATTGATTAATTCATATATTTACATTTTGATTTACAATACATTATACCTTCCATATTTATAGAAACGTATTTTCACTGAACTCTATATCCTCTTCCAACAACAACATATAGAATTTTAAAATATCCTTCGATCTAAAATGATTGAAAAATTTGATTTTATGCAACTATTACTTAATCATCTGAATTCAACTGTTCTTTTTCAAAATGAAAAAGTCACAACCAGTATCAAAATTAAAGCTTTTCCAACCCTGTAGTCAGGAATATCTGGAACCATTAGAGTACTCCTTCCCCCCCTCTCTCTCTCCTCCTTCCAGCCGCCGAGGGCATAGCCGAGCTGCGCCTCGCGGAGTACCCGTGGAAGGGTATCCAGCTGCCGCGCGACTGTCTCTGCTCGAACCAGAGTGAGCGCCTCGTCTTCCAGAGCCTCTCCTCGGCTTTGCTCGAGCTGAGCTTCGTCGTGACGCGCATGAACGTCACCCAGGACTACCTGGACTTCTTCTTCGAGGGCGAGTTTCGCTTCGTGCCCGCCGCCTCGGTCGGCCCCTCGTTACCTGGTGTGGAACCGTCTTTGCAGCAGCAGGCCACGGGAGGTACAACGTCTTCTGGAGCTGCTTCTGCAGCTGCGGCCGCTGCGGCAGCCGCCGCGCAGGCCTGCCACGGTTCGTCGCATTCGCTGTCCGACTCGCCCAGGTTGAGCAGGTTAGAGGAGAGGAGGCTGAGGGGTACGAGCGGAGAAATATCGCTGAGGAGCCCGCCGTTGCCGCCAACGTCGTCCGTCGCGCCGCAGAATATGGTGAGTTGAAATAATTTTTTTTTTAAATTCAGTGGTTCGTAGCGGAATGTAGAGTCGGAAATTCTTTTTTAAGCGGATATGTATGCGGACAGTGGGTTATTTCAGATACTAAAAGAAAAAAGTTATTTCGTGGTTTTCTCGGGGGGTAAAATTGGGCGCTCTTTCCGGCTCCGACATTATTTTCCATTTAAGGCTATAAATGAAGCGAGTATATATAAAGAGGGGAAATGAGGTGAAATTGAAAAATATTGTTCTATAATTCAGTGTGTAGAGGCGAAGACATTGTATTTTCCAGAAGAAAATTGTATTTTCGTTGCGAACGGAATAACTCCATGTTGTATATGTGATGATTTTCTTGTGTAAATCCTCGTAAAATTTATTGCGAATAGTTTCAGACTTTACAATTGATGTAGCTTTTACGAATTTCATAAAATTCGTTTTTAATTTTTGACCTCAAACCCTTGCAAGAGAGTTGTGATCAAGAGATCATCGTAGAGGCATAAAGTGGGTTCTTTACATTCGTGGCAGGGATACAATTTTTTTCTGTTAAATGATAATAGCATACATTAGCTCAAATATGAGTACCACGGGATTATAGAAAAACTTTTTTTATTATTTTATCTCCGTTGCCAATATCTATTTTTACTTTATTTGAAATCATAGATGGAAAATCGTTAAAAATAATATTAGAAATAGAGCTAGGAGAGCATTCTATTGTACACCGAGAATATTTTATATTTTAAATTTTAATGTCCAAAGTACGAAAAAACTTTGGCGATATTTGTATTTGACAAAATAGAAATAGCAACAATAATAAAATTTCATTTAAAGCATTTGACTTTTTATCTGATTAATGTATATAAAATTTTCCGTCTTTCAAGCTTCTCGTTTGCACTCTATTTTCATTATAATCTAATATAGATATAATTTGTAAACAGTTATATTTTATTGTGTTCAATTCTAAGATATGATTTTACGTTTTTTTTTGCGGTGAACACATCGTACATGCGAAAGTTGAAATAATTAGATATAAGAGAAGAGAATTAAGAAGTCTTACAAAACTATAGTGCTTAAGGCGTCTAAGAGAATAAATACTTTTCTATTGAAGAAAGTTTAAGTTAATTTTATATATTAATCTTACGATCGTAATGCGCCTTATCGGCTTTTTGTTAAACTTTCGTTCTTCGCGATTAATCACTTAGTTTAATTAAATATTTTCAACAAAGGATCAAATGAATATCGATTTTGTAAATTAAAGTTTTCTAGATGCTATAGAATATTCGCTTACAAATATTTCGATATTTCTCGTCTAAAGGCTACTAGCCGACAAAATAAAATACTTGGTAAAAATGTGCAGCAGAAGTCTAGAGTTGTATTTCAATGAGGCTCATTTAGCTGCTTCCAAAAGCGCCGTGGTAATTTTACCTTGCCCAGGCGTGGAAGCGATATCTCTATAATAAACTCGGATCCGTTACAAAGCTACGATAAGTTTTCAATATTTTAGTTTGCTTCTATTTTGTATATGTTCATTTTTTATACGTATATGTGTTTAAAATATTATTAAAAATTTAATAAAAAAATTACCATCCACTTATTATATAAATACAGTAACTGTTCTAAGATTTTCTCGGGATTCTACAATTCTGTGAACATATATAGTCAGTAATATCGATTATCGGTATAAAAGTTAAGTTTGGAGTATATATAGGGTAAAAGAATATTTGCATTCAATTGCGATCATGTTTTTTCAACAGACGAAAAAAAGTAATTTCTACCGTATATATAGGAAAGGTATATGAAAAAAATGTCGCTTAAATGTTTCTATAAAACTATTTTTATTCGTTTATACGAAAATGAAAATAAAAAAAGAAAAAACAGGAATTTGCAAATACGAGTGCGGATTACTATTCGTTGAAGGAACGTGTGACTTTACAATTTTTAAAGCTACGTATTTGTATTTATTTTAAATCAGATTAAAGGTGCGAACTCAATTTTGATGCGTATAATTGAAAGTTAAGCGAATTATTCATTGAAAATGTTGCACAATGGAGTTACGACCATCAAAATGACGTCAATAGGATTACGACAAAGGAAAATATTCGGTAGCTAATATGGGATTAAATCAATTACATACAATTCAAATTGAAATTTAACTTTGCGAGGACAGCTATTACTAATATAATCATTAAATCAATCATTAAATTTATTACTTCGTTTCGTAATAGTGACAGTTACCATTATTATATTTGTACGTACCTATACGTAATACGAAATAACTAATTTTAATGCGCTTACATGCAGGTTATGTATGGCTCATAAAAATGGCACATGACGTAGTATTATTATACATCACATCGCCATTTGCCGAATGACGCATTCACTTTACTTTTATAATTATTAGAATAATAACCAAGTATATGCATTAGTAATTTTTCACATTCACTCCAATATTTTCTACACTGAAAGAAAGCAAGAAAACAAACGCCGCAAAATAAACTTTTTCAAAAAAATTAAATTTATACCTTCCTTAAAAAAGAAAGTTTCCTTCGTTGAAAGAATTAATCTAATATTTAAAAAGTGAAGGGTTCTTTTTTGAAGCGCAAATGATTTCTTGAAAAATGGGAAGAATCCTCATATTAAAATATGAAAACGACTTAAAAAAGAATCTTTTCTTCTAAGAAAGAAGTAACTTTAAAAAAAAAAAAACAAATCTCCACTTTTAAAATATTAGCTTATTTGAAGAACTTTTTTTTCTTTTACATCGTTATAACCTTTATTTTCAACTTAAGGTAACTTATGAAAAAAGTATATAATCTCCATTCAATTTTTCTCCCATCACCATAGCATTGAACCCCGCTCTAACTTCCAGGTGTCGTCGTCGGTCTCCTCCGCCTCGGACACGCTCGCGCGGAAGGACCGTCTGGGCGGCTTGGCAACGGTCGACGAGAGCCTCAGTCCTTCAGGCATCCCCGACTACTCCTCTTCAGCCTCCTCCTCGTCATCATCATCGTCCTCGTCTCGCTCGTCGGCATCGCAGCGGTCGGGTGGAACCTCGGCAGCGGAGGTGACGCATTGCGTGAACGAGCCCTGGTTGATCGAGCCCGAGGACGCGCGTCTCCACTTCCTCTATCTGAAGACTCCTGGCTTCCGGCTCGATCGGCGCAACGTCGACGACTGTCCCACACGCAACCGCATCATCGTCTACCCCGCCGCCAACACCATGGACCGCACCGTTGTCTGTCCAGCTGAGGGTAATGGCACTGGCCGACGTGGACACGAGAACCAGAGGATCGTGGATCTGATATCCGGTGGGTGGAACAGAAGTACGAGCGTACTGGCGACCGGTGGTTTCGGAAAGCCACAGAGCCATCAGCAGCAGCAACACTCGAGGAGCTTCGTCGTAGAATTTCTCCAGCAGGAGCCGGGCTATTACGTGGTCACGTGGATGGCGATCTCAAAGAGGCTGTTGTCCGGTTCCGGGGATAACTTCTTTGGTGGGACGCTGGCGCCGAATAGCGTCGAATGTCCGTATAGGTAAGTTTCTCTATACAAATAGCAATTTTTGGTACGAAAATTATTACTTGACTATAATTCACGATCGATTCTTTTTTTAAAGAATTTATATATGTTTTAGTATTGCAATTGATTATTTTTAATTGAACTTTCGATTAAATATTTTTTCTCCTATCTGTTATTTATACTGAGAGAAAAAATAAAAGTTAATAAAAAAGAAGATTGCACTCGATTGGTTATTTTTTTTTTTTTTTTTTTTTTTATCTTTTTTTTTTTTTTTTTTTTTTTTTTTTTTTTTTTTTTTTTTTTTGAGGTAAACAAAATAAGGGAGTATATGGATGTACAAATCAAAAATTTTCATCAAATTTATTTAATATTATTGTAGATAAAAAACAAAGTGGTCATGTGTTAGTATCGTGCTATGATCGTATCAGAGATAAAATTGTTACCGATAATCAAACAATAGCTTAATTAATATTCTATCAATTAAACAAATTTAGATAGCAATCCATTACACTTTGTACGTGGCACGATAATACAGTCGTCCAAGACCTACCGCTTGGAAACTTCCTTGCTACCTACCACAGGGAAATTCTTGGTAGGGGTTTTTTGCAATCTACAACAGACTAGCGCGATAAAGCTCGCATATTAGTCAAATCACGGAATCGCGCCGTCAGACTAATTTTGTAATTTATGATTCACTGAATTTAAATGTACTTGACAAAAGCCGATTGCGTCTCACATATTGTTTATCAATAAGCGATGGATATCTTACTAAAATTTTTTTTCCTGCGTGAACTAACAAAATGTCTTCCAATAACTTGCGTTTATTACTATCATTTCCGTAATCATATGCTTAGGAAGTGATTGTGCTAAAATAAACTTAGTTATACACACAAACTTATCTAATTATCATGATGACAAGAATTTATATGAATTTTCCATTGCCAACAGCTTATAATCGTTCAAAAAAGAAAACAAAAGAACTCGAAAAAATCCCTAACATCCCCGATTTCTAAACTTCTTCACAGATGTCCAGAGCTCGAGGCGTGCATAAGCTCGGTGCTATGGTGCGACGGCGTGCGCCACTGTCCCTCGGGCTTCGACGAGCGGGAGGAAAACTGCTCGTACCGCTTCGGCGTGACCCTCCTGTACGTGGCTATCGGTGCCGGCGCCCTCGGCATCTTCCTCATTCTCCTCCTGGCCACGGGCTGTCTCAAGTACTGCCTCTATCGGCGACGGAGGCTGCAGCGGCGCAGGCTGCAAAAGAAGCTACCGCCTCAGGTACATAATAGACACATCGGATTTTCGTTTGTACGATTATATAAAGCCGATTATATAGAGTATATAGATTCATCGAATTGAGAGAGGAGATGTAATGGATTTGCTTTGTTGTGCTTTCCTGAGGAAAAATGCGCGCTTATTTTTCGAGGTAAAATTTAATGTTTTCGTTTGCTCCGAAGGGAAATATTTTTATGAGATTTTATTTAAACTACAAAATATGTATTTTTAATGCTAAAATTATTTAAGTTTTTGTGAAGTGGATATTCGAGCTATTCCTTGAAAATAACCAATGCTTTTTGTTTATTTAAAACCATCTTTTCAAGATTTTCTTCGTATTACGAAATATTTTTCATGTGCGAAAAAGAAGCTTTTTGTGCAGAGCATATATATATGTGCGGTTTGTTAAAAATAACGAAAACTTTTCGTATCGTGGAAAAGCAAGTAATTAAAAGTAAAGATGAATATTTTTAGTTGTTTCCATTTTAATAAAGAACATGAGGGTCAGGCGTGATAAGGGTAATAATAACAAATAATTATTATGCAAATTACTTTGCAAATAGAGTGTAGATTGCTAAATAAGTCCTATAACTATGAAGTAAAATTGTTATGTCACTTCTCTGCGTATTTGCGAAAAACCACTTGAAAGCTAAAAGAGAGCTTTTGCGCAGGGGGTTATAAAGAAGGTAAAGGGGGAAAAATCCCTTTGAGGTCATTCGGTGGACTGCGGTTTTAGACTTGGATATAGACTCTAATTTCCGAGGTTTATTTCTGTATGGCGCAGCACTTTTTTGCCAAATGAACTCACGGAATTATTTTATCTGCAGTCGTAAAAAGAAAACTTGACTTTATAAACAATTTTCATTCAATCATCAAAAATTTTCCAACTTCTATATCTATATATTTAAAAAAAAAATTATTATGCACGATGTAATAAAGTTTTAATTCTTTTCCTTGTTTTTTCATGAAATTTATATTGCATAAATAACACGTGCACAAAAAAAGTTTGCCATTTCCAACAAAATTTTTGAAATTTCAAAAGCAATTTTAGAGTTGCGAGAAAGTTTTTCGTTCAAGTCTTTTATGGGTCAGTGCACTCATGCATTTTGATTTTATTCCCGTGTGATAGAATTTCTGTATGAATAAAGATATTTATATATAAACGCGAACCTTACGGTATTCATACCGGCAGGGTGCATACGTGTAGAATTTTAAAAACGATTATGCATAAAGTAATCTTCTTAACTGGAAAATCAGATATATCGTAACGCTGGTTTGTCGCTCAGCGAGATATACAAATAGCAGGAAAGTTCTATTAGACAACAATCCTGGTGGCTGAAATCGATGAGCCTTAATCGTGACAATTTAAATTTCATCGCACCGTACAAGATTACTTCTCTCAACTCGACTTTATTTGTAACTCGCTCAGCTAGTAGCCTGAAATACCTACATCACCCGCATCGATCTATATAAACTACATATACTTTCCAATCGCTAATTAATTTTTCCAAAACATCCGATAACGGCGATATATCCGCAATTGCTCCGATAATAAACCACCTCTTACATAATTTTTCACTCCGACCTCGCCATATCACAGCTGGCATTTCGCACGTGTGTGCGATCTATATACAAAAAAAAAGAAATAAAACCATCAAAACTTTCCGCAGGCAACGAGCGACGAGCAGCAGCGTCTCCAGAAGAAGAAAGTCCAGGTGCTGAGCGTGAACCACCTGAACAGCCCGACGAACCACTCGAACTCCAGCCGCAACAACGGCAACCTCGAGCCAGTGGCCCATCAGCAGCAGCAACAGCAGCAAACGCAGCCGCGTTACGCTAACGCCGCGTTCGCACGGATAGGCCGCTACGACATGTCGGCCAGTCGGCATCATCATCATCATCATCATCACGTGCTGCCGCGGGCGCCGCCACCGCCGCCCCATCTGCGCGACGAGCTCGAGGACGAGGAGGACGAATTTACGGACAAGTACGCCAAGGATAGCATCTGTTGACAGTACGCCACCTACTACAGCGACGTCATGGAGACGACGGTCTAAGAAACGAGGGAGGAGATATAGAAGAGCTGCTCAGGATGATGGATATATATGAATATACATATAAATATATATGATTACGTGTGTGATGCGTGCGCGAAGTATATGGGCAGAGGCCGGTGTGTTTTGGCTGGCAAGTGGTGTGCGGAAATTGACGAAGATATGGGCTCTCTGCTTTTTTGGGGGGATTGGAAGAACGGGGTTATCGGGAAGATGAGGCGCCAAAACAAAGCGAGCAAGCAAGCTTTATCGCGTGAACGTGCCCGATCGGTAATCCCTATGTATGCGCGATCTTATCTCCGCGGGTCATGCGACAGAGCGTCTTCGTCGATTTTCGCGTAGTCGCGTCGCTTAAAGCCGCGAAGCCTCGCCTGCGAATTCTGGGTATATTATATATGTATGTGCCCTCCCCGACCCACTCGAACGCGGTAAAAATTTTTTTTTTTTTTTTTTTTGCAATAAAATATAACGCGCGCGTCCATGAGTCTTTTACCAGCGCGAAAAAAAAACAAGGCCTATATCTGTTATATTGAGGTTTTTAAATGTATTGCCGACGATTGTATCGGTGGGAGAGGTGAGTTTTTAACGTGGTTTTGTAATATGTCCGTATTATATATACATGCGCTGTTTCCAATGTCTCGGGGCAACGAATATCGAAACACGATGTTGTTTGTTTTTTTGGTACGTCGATGGTTGGCGCGATCGCGTACACTCGCGGCGCGGTTTATCACAATCATTTTTTTAATCAACTTTCGTAATTGCACGTAAGATGATAACGATAACTGTCTTTTAGATCCTTTTGAAATTATATAGTAAGATAACGTTTACATATTCGCGTGGAAATGTCAGTCGTCGAGTAAGCGAATAGAATTATACGTGAAGAAAAAAAAGAAAAGAAAAAGAAACAAAGTAAAATGTATAACGAAAACTGCCTATTCTAAATGTGCCGAAACCGATGTATTCTCCACACAAACACTGCCAACGTCCATTTCTTCCGACGTGTAATATACAAGTTATATATCGTATAACGAATTATCGTTTGCTGTCCCGAGACACACACACACATACTCTCCATTATACAACAGACTGTCCAATTTATACGAGAGAGCGATTTGTTACCATTTTCGAACCATTTCACGTATACAATGATTACGAAAAAAGAAACTACGATTATGAAAAAAGAAAAAAAAAATGAACATTCAAGGGAGATGGAAAAAAAATTTTTACTGTATCTCTAAAATAAAAAAAAAATATATAACACACGAAAACACACTCACATCACACAACGCATACGGTAAAATACACGCCCACATACGGACGATGATTCTGCATTCTGCATTCTCGTTGTATAGAAAAGGAATTATAATATATATTGGGGGAAAGTATTAAGAGACGGAAGATTTAACCCGCGTGGGAGAATTATATTATTATTATTATTACATAATGCTAAATACAGAGAGATGACGGTGGTGAATGAGAGAGAAAGAAAGAGAGAACGAAGACGAGTATAGTGTCCCAGTTTGACGGGGTATCACATCACACGCGCGCCGCGATTTTATATATTTAAACGAACAAGCAACGAGGAACTATAACAGCAAAAGGATGCCGGAAGAGATAAAGAGAGAGTGCACGTGGTGCTTCAGCGGCTCGTTTATATATTATATATATGGAAATTGGAATGCGACACGTATTAAGAATATGTATAACCAGTCGAGTATTATTACCAATTAAGTGAACATTTTTTCACCACGCTCCACGAGAAAAATTAAGAAGAATTTAATTAACTTTATCTCGCGCGGTCCTACTATAATTCTAATCTCCACCAAAAAAAAAAGATTAAAAAAAACTTTTCTACACACATACACACACGTTCTAAAACACATTCCTGTACACACACATCCTCACCCACGACACACTCTTTTGTACTATATAGACACTTTTTTAAATATCGAATGAAAATTCGCGAGCGTCTCCGTCGTTCTCTTTTTTTCCTCTTTATACGTAAAACGAAAGAGCGAGAGAGAGAGAGAGAGAGAGAAAGACAATTAATTGAAAAAAGTAAAGAAACGACGAAAAAAGGAAGAAATAATTGAGGGAGAACCCGAGACGTACTAAAAGTATACACTTACCGTCGAACGTGTCGAATTTTTCGGTATATATATACACACATACATGTCCCTTGCGTTTACACGTTGTAAGACAAGAGCGGAGAATGAAAAAAAAATAGTCGAATATCAAATGTACGTAGCCCGCGGATAAACGAAGTATTCACACAACACATAGGCCATGCGATCGAGAGAACGGACAAACGTGTGAAAAAACGTGGGGGTGGATTGAGAGCTTATGTGCCACCTTTTTGTGTTTTGTAAATGCGCGAGCGCACGCGGATGTATAGAGGAGCGTTCGATCGATAATATACGCGCGCACACGGCGACCACGGAGTGGGAAAACGAAAATGCCAATATAGTCGTTAATATCGCTCCGTTTTCGAATATGCATTTCTCTCTTTGTCTCGATCTCTGTCCTACGACGCGTATAATGCCATCACACAATGTGTGCGTGTGTGTAAGTATGTACGTTTTGGCGTGAGGCGCAAGCGGTGAGTCCCCCCATATATCTATTGCAATAAGGAAAACGCCAGAGTCTTGTTCCTCTCGTTTATATATATTATATATATAAACCCTATTTTGTTTCTGACTCATCATTGAGCGGATATAGCGTGAGATTTTGAACGTTTCGAGTTGTAAAATCGAAATTTCAAGTTATTAAATTAAGTACACGGTTACTACTTTTGGATTGTGATTGCTGTATGATTCTTTTTTTTTTTGTTCTTTGCTTTCGAATTGACTTGTTATATCTTTTGAAACATTTACGAACGTTATTATAATATGACTCTTTTGACTATCGAATATTGTAAGATATTTATTTTTTTATTGAATGGAATTTTTTACGATTAAATTATAATTAAGTGTAAGAAGACGGAAAAATTGCGATGCGAGCCGATGATTGAGTGAACGAGTCTAAATACTTCGATTTCGAATTTTTCCATTAAGGGTATACATAATCCGTTTTTCTCGCGTCTTTATGATTGTCGCACCTGTTTCCCCGCGTCGTCTTTTAATCGTCGGGAAGAGCAAATAAAAAGAAAGGAATCAAGAAGACAAGGAACGAGTCGAAGAAGATTGAAGGAATGGAGAGGAGAGTGAAGAATGATAAATAAATAAACAAATAAACTATAATAATACTGCCTGGCGTGCGGAAGTGTGTTGTGGACGTTTGCGCGCGTGCAGTGATGAGACTTTTTGTAAATTTGCGCGCTTTAGCGAAAAATTACGATGCATTTTGGGGGTATACAAGAAAAAAAGTATTACGTAAACTTTGGAAAATTGTAGATGAAATGCCATATAATGTATAGAATAAGGATTTATTATTAAAAAAAAGACGGAAAATCAGAAACTAAATGGCGCGTCTGAGTCTTTTATTCTGTAGTGACCTTTTGTGTTTCACATTCGCTTACGCTTGTTTAATTTTATTATACATTAAATGCACAGTTTTATTTTTATTCAAGGTTTTTATTGTTATCATTTATTTTACATTTAAGTATTATTTGATTGATATTATATTTAATATCTGAATTTTATTTTTCGATTAATAAATACAATACCATAAAATGAAAGTAATCGCTTGATGGAAGTAATATTATTCAACAATTTTATGATTGAAAAGTTTGTGATATAAAGTTTGTCAGATGACGAGAGGAGCCAAATAATAAATGAAGGAAGTAAAGTTGATTAATTATAATAAATTATTAACACATTCTATCTTTTATAGAACATATATATAATTTATTAAAAAATTATTATAAATATTTTAATTGAAATCCTACAAAGCAACCGTCAACGATAATGTACACAACTATTATACATTAACAAAGTACGTTTTTATACGTAGCAGCCTATTATACAAACTTATTTAAAGCAACTTAATTTGGAAAATTATTCAAACAGACGTGCATAATCATAAATTTTAAACGCTACATTTTAATGTTAATATAAAACGAAATTTTAAAATTACACCATTTATATACTTTTAAGATATTATTTTTATATAAGAGAATCAATATTTTTGGTGATAAATTATTAACACTAAAAGCAAACTCAAGGCGTTTCGAGTTTTATAAAATAAGTTACTTATTATTTTATGAACAATAATTCAAGTAATGAATCATTAAAATTGTTATTTCTGCAAAATTCGAAACTTAGCATAGGTACTGGCCTTTAAAATTTAATTCATACTATCAAAACAACAATATCATATCATCCCAAGAAAGAAGAACCTTGCCAACTACTAATCACCGCACAAACGACATTACTCAGTCTTATAACCCACAAACCGCCAACCGGAAGCCCGCAGGCAGCTCTCTTCTCGTTTCTCCTTTTCTCCGCTCTCTCCAATAATAACATCATTCCGCAGAACCTTCCATACACATACACATAATACACACGTAGACGCACGCGAGAGCAAATCATCCGGAAACAGACGTCACGTCGCGTGCAGAGAGCAGATCAGCAGCAGTACCAGCAGCAGCGGCAGCTGTCACATCTTAAGTGGGCTGCACGGATGATCGCCTGGCAAAGTGTCCGATGCCCCCATCGTAGTATCCACCTCCCTGATGATGAGCAGCCTCGTGGACGTACGGTACATCGAAGGACGACACGCTACGCTCATGCCAGGGTTCCGGAACGGGCGAATGGTAGAGACCGTAGTTCACGCCGTTCGTCGCGATCTTCTTCAGGCCCTGGATAGACGACAGCATCAGGGCCATTTTCGCGAGAATCAGGGCCTTGCCGCCGAGGACGGCGAGAAACTGGAAACCCATAGGGATGAGGACGGTGCCCATGAGGAGCACGCCCATCAGGATTATCGGCATCATCTGCATCTGACGACGACGGCGACGACGGCCTGCGGAACAATGGTGGTTTTCGAGTTTGTTAGTGTATTGGGTATTGTGGTGATATTTTAGCAATCATTAAATTTTTCTGGTATTTCTTAGAGGTAAAAATTGATGGTGCGATATGAGTTTAATTCTGTGAAACCCTTAATGTCTGCTATACTTTTAATAGGGTATTCATTATTTAAACAAATGTTTTTATTGCTCAAACTTTGGGACAGGCTTTTGGAGGTCAAAATATGATCCGAACGCTTTGAAAAACTCGAGTTATCGATAATATAAGCTTTATTTTAATAAAATTTTGTGAAATATGTTCTCTTTCAAATTTTTTTAATTCAACTTAGAAAAACCCTACTTGTAGTTATAAAAATAGAAAATAAAACTTGAGGAAACAAGCTTTTATTTGGTTTTTTGAAAATCAGAAAATATCATCGTTGTTCAACTTTAAATTTTCATAACTTTGGAAAGAATAAATATATTTTGATTTTAAAAAAAAGCAATTGAAAGATCGTTTTCTTTACTTTTGTTTTCTATTTTTACAATTTCGTGCAAGGCTTTTCTATAAGTAGAACGGTTGAAAGAGAGCATTATTTAAAATATTTCCTTAAAATAAAGTTTATATTATAGATAATTCGAGTTTATCAACGCGTTAGAGCCTGATATTGCGGCTTTCTTCGTATTTTGAAATCCAAAAACATATTCCAAAGTTAAAGCCGAATCCGTGATCCTGACCTGAGACACTCTTCTTGTTAGATTAATAGTAAAGTATATTAAATATAGCGTTTATGATTAATTAATTCAGTACGGATTAAAAACGGTTCGAATATATCCTGCAATTTACTGCGTTCCTGTCAATATCCCATGGAAATCTGCGCAGCTATAGAACAGTGATATGATTGTGAAGGTTGAATGAACAACCTGTCAGTTGCATATTTTCGCGAAATATGTATAGCGTTATCTATTATTAATCGAAAACGAACATATACTGAAGCTACAATTACCGGTACAAATTAATTTATTAATAATTAATTTTAGAAAGTTTCGAAATTTGATAATAAATTTTCAAGAATTTATTTTATTTATATTTCAAAATATAATATACTTTTGTAAAAGTACTTGGTAACTATAGTTTGCTACTACAAGATTTTAATTTTATTATGAAATTGATTTTCTCAAAGTTCAACAATGTTTTACTTTTTTTTATGTCTAAAGAAGATTATGCAGAATGCAAAAATATAAACACTTTAGATGAAGTTTAGTAGCAAAGTGAAACTTACTTTAATTAAATTTATCTGCATCTTATCTCGAAGTTATAACTTTAAACGAGTTCTGTAAAAAGCCATTTAAATCGTGGATATAGTTACGTAGACATATACAGGTATAGCTTGACAGTATTAACTTTTAATAATGCTTATTAAATGTCAGACATTCATTTATAATATCTTATTGTAACAATAGAGCGTTAGCATTGAATTAACTTCGAGAAAAGCATTGTGGAAGAAAATTAATTGTAATACCATCACTTTATTAAAAGATTCCAACTGTAAATAATCGTGAAGATATTTTCTTCAAATTTCGTCAATTATATCAAATAATACGATATTAGTATATAATGTTCTTTCATAAAACTAACAATTACTCAGTATTAAAAACTCTTTTATTCATTTTCAAGCTTTTGATCAATAGAGGGTGCAAACGTAAATAATGCAGTTTTCCTATCGATATACATCAACACTTGATAAATCATCCTTTTCACGAGTTCTCCAATAGACTCTTCGGAGAATTGTAAGTGCTCACTTGAAACTGTTTCCATTATTGAATTTTTTTCGGTTCGATGAACCTTAATTCTAACAACATCGTACAAAGCTATATTCAGCTATATTGAACGGTTTATTCAGCGTGAATTTTGGAGTTTACAGATGCATGTTATTGGTAAAAATGTTTCTATTCAATGGACAGCCTTCGGAATTCATTATTGTTAATCTTTATAACTTTAATTTATTACAGAACATTCCATGAAGTTTTTCAGAAAATTTGACTATTTTGAAATTGTTGAATGCTTTGCAGAAACTAAAAAAAGTCTAAATGGTAACAATATCATTATAATTACTGTATTTATTTTATCCATTTTAATCCAATATTTTAATAATTTTAATAAAAATGAAAAACTATCGAAAAATACCGACTTAAAACCTATAAAGAATCACCAAATTTCAATAAACTTTGTAAACAACGAGAGAACATCACTTGAAAATAACTATCACTCACCTCTGCCCTCGACCTCGCCGTCCATAGAGCGGCCCTCCCTCGTCGTGGCGAACGGCCTCAGCCGTTCAATGTCGACCTTGATCACGTGGGTACTGAGCACTCGAGCCACTCGGCTGGACACTTTCTCGCGCCAGCCGACCTCCTTGTGCTGGCCATCCTCGCCTCGCTCGCGCACCCGCTTCAGCAGCTTTCTGCAATAATGAACCCAAAACACATTGTATTTCGGTACCGGTGGGTAATTCCCGCAGACAATTGTTTTCGCTGCCATGCGTATTACGCAAGGGTCATCGGGAGTAGAGCGATAATAATGTCGTCGGAATTGAAGAAATAGATTATAGCGTTACGGTCGATTTGCATACGCGGAAAATCCGGAGATGCACGTGTCGATAGTATATCTGTAGCTGTGAGTCATAGACTTCGCCTTGTGAGCTTTCTTTGTATAACGGGAGTATGTTCTTTGTAAGTTTCTGGGATTCACCGTGATATACGCGAATGATTTGCATAAAAAAAAATTTCACGCGGTCTTTGGTCGGTGCTGATCAAATTTTATTATTTATTGAAAATAATTTAATAATAATAATGTTGATATGATAAGGATATCCTTTTGTTATAATCTGTAGGATTGTCATTTACGCAAATGCAAGTGATTAAGTTCATTATCGCCATTTTGAACTGAAAAGTGTCATAAGATCAGTTTCCTGTTCAATTTATCCACTTATCGCAAAAATAAATCAACCTAACCGATCAATATCGCACTTTTTTCCTGAGACTTTGTATTATTGATTCTTTATAAATTCAATTCTATATTTAGCTGGGGTAACTTTTACCCTAAGATAAACATTCACAAAATAAGATACAATTCAATGAAGAAAGCATTAGTATATTATGAATCGATAACGCAGTGATATATTGTTCTTCCAAATTTTAATTAAGGTAATTCGAGGTAATGTATCTGCAAACATGATTATAAAAATCATTGAATAGACATCAAAATATAGTAAATCGTCTAGCAAGAAAAAAATGAGGACAACCTAAGAGTGATATTGACTTTACTCGAAGCTAAATTGCATAAAGAGCGTTTTGACTACATGCTTCGTTGTGTGTAGTTAACTCTGCCAATTCAATGCAAAATAATGATTTACTCTTCTTTCAAGGCAAAATCTAAAAATTCATAAACATAGATTAAAATACCATGTATCTTTTACTATAGTGAAAAAATGCCGGACCATTGAAAAATTAAAGTAGTCTTGCTAAGAGCTAAATAAAATTATAACTGGAAAAGTGTAACTTTAACGCGTGTAGCAAATATACGTTCATATTTCGGACAAATTGTCTTGTAACAAAAACTAACAATGTTTCGGAAAATTTTGAAACAATTTCAGCTATACTTATATGCTTAATAATTGAATTTTTCCATGAAGCGGGGCCGAGAAAGTGCGTATAATATAAACCTCACATAAAGTGTGACTTTATCGCATTCCTTTAACGCATCCTTCTCGTAATCAACCAACACCCTTATCCATTTAAAAATTCACCTGATATTGAACGTAACACTGGCATTCAACGGTTGCCCGCTCGGCGTCCTGCCTCCTCCGTTGTTCTCCACACGAAACTTGACCAGCTCCAGCCCATTGAACAGCGGTATAACATCGTCCTCCAAAATATCATCAATCGCCATCCAGGCTCTGCCCCTCGCGCACTCAGCGAGTGACCTGACGAAGCTCTGGCTGGACGTCGGCTCCTTCGGTATCTTGGTCGACCTGACCGGGCAATCCTCCAGCAAGCTTCTCAACCCGATCAGCCACTGACTCGTACCGGTCGCGTTGTGATTAATGCCATTGTTATGGTTATCCTCGTGCGCGAGGACCAAGCACCACACCGCGAGGTGCAACACCAGGAGTAGTCGCGCGAACATGTTAGTACGTAGGTACGCAGCGTACAGAGACGTAATGACACTATGCGCCCGAGCGTATCCGCGACGCGTGTATTTATGCGCTGCCGCGGATATGGGGAACGGTGCCAGGAGAGAGGAGAGAAAGAAAAAGGAAGCGAGGGTGTAGCGCTCGACCGTAATAATGACAGCCCTTGTGCGATCGTGCGTTTTTCTCTCTCCTACTTTTTTTCTTTTTTGCACGCGCGCGCGCGCGCGCGACGCTTTTTGCTTACCAGCTCACCTTGTATACGTTGACGAGAGACGTTTGCCGGGTTGTTAGGGGATATTTCACCTAGTTGTGTGGTATGGCAGCGCGGAGGATGTCACGCGAACTCGTTACATACTTTTACGGGCAATCGGCGAGCCGTTACATCGTCGAGGAATGCGGTATATGAATATTGGAATTACGGCGCGTTTAGTGGAGTATAACTTATTGAATATGGATACGGTATTGGTATTTAGCGTCAAGTACTTACTCCGCGCGTGTTTCGGTGACTTCTTTTTTTGCATTGGAGTCGGTATGTAGAGTGAAGGTGCGGGATATTAGAAACTGTTAAGTAACGTGAAATGACGATCGGGTGGAGTTCTTAATGATTTTACTCAATTGCTAACGAATGAGTGTTCCACTGATTTAAACATTTTTGGAGAATTTAACAGCAATAACGGTTAGATCTGTGTTATCTTATTATGATGAATTATAGATTTTTTTCGAGACTTTCTACACTCTTTCAATACATTTCGGTGTGACACTCTGACAAAGGCTCCACTTTGCCGACGCGCAGAAGGTTTCATTTTTATGGAGATTCAAGTTGGCAACGTAAAAACGAATATTAAAATTATTGTACATACCTTGGTTTATTTTGTTTTGAATTTAAGCTATAATATCAAATTATTGGATATTTTATCCAATTATTCCTAAAATTTTTACGGCATATCATTTTTTGTAATTTTTAAAACTCTTGAAATACTATTTTACTATATACTATAGTAAAAAGAAAACAAGAAAATATTTATTATAAATACATAAATCATGTATGTAACAAAAATACTTAATCTAATGGTTAATTAAACTTTGGGGCAATAGCTAGCTATATTTAGAAAGTTCGCTAAACAGTTATACTCAAAGTACAATGATAAAAATAGATAAGTACAATGATAATAAATAAATGTAATGTTTTCTCTATTTTCAATTTTCTCAATTGCAAGAATAAAAAATCTGATGCTTTTATTCAAAAAATCTTGTTATATAATTGGTTATATTAAACATAGTAAACATAGTAAATGAAGGTACAAATTTTGATAAAAAAAAAGTTTAAAATGGAATCTTTTTTAGCGCTCGCTGAAATGGAATTATTCTCAGCTCATCGCTGAAATAAAATGTTTTTCAGCATGTCAATCAAATGGTACGTTACTTCTCCCAGTCGACGAGTTATTCTATTTTTAATCGGTAATAATAATTTATTACCAAATGAAGAGAATTCCCACGATTAAAATATATTTATATTGGAAAATAATTAGAGGAAAAGATTCCTTTCTTACAATGCATTTTAAATATATTATCGACTAATCATCGATCACTTTCTAGCGATAATTACTTCAATATCGATATCGTTGACTCAAGCGGTTCTAATTAAAAGTGCAATTTCTACTTTTATATCAACAACACCACATTTCTCACTTACCATTTTGAAATCATTATTCCGGAACGGACTTCATCATTTACACGTATCGATTTATCGATCGAACAGCATCTTCGAACGTCTCAAATTCCTTGTAATCAATAATCCCTAAACAATGTCTTTTATTCATCGTTGATTCCTCTTATAATCAAATTTGTAACGGATTAAAAAAAAACAAATAAATTAATACGGCTCCGTCGGCTTATCACCAATGTAAACAAATAATCATCTTTCCCGGCAATAAATCAAAATGCCCTCACTTTGCATACCGCCACACCGATACGTTATCACTCTCCCTCTCTCTTTCTTCTCGTTACATGAAACATTAACGCGTTGCATTTCCAGAAGCCCAATAATCCCCAAAATTTATAATCCCCATCGCGCGAATCCTCTTCACCTGAGCAGTAGTATCAGTCCCCAGCTCGTCCGACATGACGCCGCTCGCGATTCCCACGCGCGCGCGGTTTTGTCTGGCGCTCGGTGATCTTATCTCGTTATACCGCAGACGTTATAACTGACGGAAAGCGTGACGAGATAGCGCGTACGCGGCGATTAGCATCGCTGTAAAAATTGCCTACGTGAGCTTCTTCATCGACTTTCGAGCTTATCTCTTACGATTATTTTTTTTTTTGCTCTCGCAAGAGAGAGAGAAAATCGCACACGGATTCCGTGAAGTACCGGAAAAGACGGAGCGCGGGTATAAATAGGAGTGGCGGGAATTACCGATCGTGTTGTGTGTGCTGAAGCCTCGGGTGGTGTAGTTCGGGTTCGGTCTTTTTTGCTTCGAAGTATGGAGAAGAAGGAATACACGTTGGCCGAGGTGGCGCTGAACAATGGACAGAACGGATCGAGGGTCTGGATTATTCTGTGGGGCACCGTTTACGACGTGACGGATTACATGGCCGAGGTACGATGATGGTGCATCGTTGAGGAATATCATAGTGTTGTATAATTTAGTGATGGTTCTGGAGATGACGTTTTTAGGCGCGGATTGTTTGTATAAGTTTAAAGCGAGTAAGAATGTTTGTTAATGACTTAGATTTGGGTTATCATCAGAGTGATTTTCGGTCATCATTTTCCTCGTTCAGACGTCACGCTTCGGTATACATATTTAACTTGAAGATTTTTTAGTATTATTAATTGAGCAACACGATTAGTTCGAAAATCATTTCAATAGTCAGTTGTTATATCAATTGTATAATCAACATTTAACGTTAATTATTAATACTTAATATTTAATGGATAATATTTTTTACGCGATACAGTAGATTTTGTAAAAAATATATATATGCATTCTATTGCAAAGTAAAGTTTAAAATAAAAATTTAGTTGTACGAAAAACATCAATATAAAGAAAGATGAAAAAAAAAGTAGAATTTCGAAAATTTCAGCATCCAGGCGGTTCGGAGCTTATTACCGAATACGCAGGCGGTGACGCCACATCGGGCTTTGATGACTTCGGCCACTCGTCCGATGCCAAAAAGATGCTGAAGAAATACGAAGTTGGCTTTGTCTCCAAGGTAAGCGTTCACTCTTCCAAGAATTTTTTTTAAAGGAATTTCAAAACTCTAATGAGCACGTACGTACATACTTTTCCAATAGAATAAGGAAGGAAAGAACAAGGAAAAACAGAACGGAGTTAACTTCAGTGACGTGGATCCAATTTCCATGAAGAGGCAGGATTCCCGACAGAAGAGGTAAATAAAATACTCGTTGATCGATTGCTTATGCAATCGACTTTTGAAAAGAAAAAAAAATGTTTCTCTCGCCTGCTAGAACTAAACAAAGATTTAATGGTTCTCGGAAGTGATAAAATACCCGATCGCCTCTTTTCAAATGCGAAATTAAAAAAAGAAACATATATGTAACATGACATTTTCGTTTCAGGAAATTCCTGAGCATGATCCTCGGCCCGTGCGCCTCCGGCTGAACCCATCTCCCACCCCCAAAGGAAAAATGAACTCTCACCTACCTCACCGCGTCGATTGTAAAAGTGTCATTTTATTATTAAAATAATGTAACATATAGATATACAAGAAAACAAAAGAAATCGCTCGCCCTCTCCCTCCTCAAATCCATCCGCCGACGATCTGGCCGGTAGCCTTGGACCTTCCACGCGCCTTGGTCGTCGACGGCGCGTCGTCCTGTGGCGGCGGTGCTGCTGGCGCCTTGGGTTTAGCCTCCTCCTTCTTCTCGCCAGCAGCTCCAGCCACCGCTGACGCAGTCGACTGCTGTTTCTTCATCGACGCTGGCCTCGACGGCGCCTGGGCCTTCTTTGCAGCGGCTGCCTTGGACTCCTCGCTCGGCTCCTCGGGAATAGGCGAGGGCGTGGGACGCGTATCGGTGGACGGCTTCGCCTCGAGTTTCGCACCGCTGCCGCTGACGACACCCTCGGCTGCCTTGTCCGTGCTTACCGCCTTGCCCAGAGATTTCATGCTCAGGGTGCTGAGGGCACGTGCCGCTGCCGCTGGCTTGTCGGGTTTCGCCGGCTCTGCGATCGAGACCCGCTGCGACGTGCGCTGAGAACCCATCTTGCTGCCGGGTTTCGGTGAGGTGCCCTCGGCGCCTGCTGCCGCACCTCCCTCGCCACCTTCGCCACCTTCGCCACCTTCGCCACCTTCTCCACCTGCGAGTAGAATGAAGTTGGCGTTACAGGTTTTGTCTTAAAAATTATTGATTGATGGAGAAATGACTGGTTTTGATAATAGACTGTATTAAGCTTATGTGTACGCAAGTTTGATGAACGATGTGCGAATGACTGCAGTATTTAAGTAGGAAACAATTGTCTATTTTTTAAGTTTTTAAAATGTACTTAAATAAAAAAAAATTTCAGAATAATATATTGTTGAACCATTCCTTTTCTTTTCTTAGCGAGAAACTGTTCTTAATTTCAGTCTCGGAAAGAAATTCTCATCAGATTTGTTAACTTGCCATTTGAAGCTACAATCGATAAATTTTTAAAAATAAATAATAAAATCGTTTAAATTAGCGATAAAATTAAACTTAAAGATTTCAAATCTCACGGTACTACCATATGAACCTTCGCCGCGTATCACTTTGTAATATTTTCCTCGCTTAAGGTTGTTCCGGCGATTTTTAAAAAGCATAAATGTCAATAAAGAACTATCTGTATTGAAAGCTGAAATCTCAAGCTTTTTATTGATGTCCCAGTTAGGTTCACCAGGTAAATGAAAGAGAAAATATGTTGAAACTCGTACTTTCAACGCAGGCTCTTATGGGAGAAGTGCCAATTCAACGTCTTCAAATCCATAATTTCTTTGAAAATAAAGTTGTAAATAATATTTCATTATCTATAGATTATAATAGTATGTTGAAAAATAATGATCCCCAGTGAAATTTTCGAGAAAACTGGATGCATTTGATGAAAAAATCCTTGTAGTTATATAACATACGCTTCCAGGGCCGTACTAGTTGATCAGTAGTAATGGCTAATTTTTCTATTTTTTATATTTCGGGATGCATAAATAATAATTAAAAGTATGTCAACACTAACTATTTTCATTGCAATTTTGTCCATTATTAGAGTAATAATTCAAACGCACCTTCTCCCTCCTTGGGCGCCGGCCTCCTCAGCATGAACTTGGCGTAAGCCACTCGCGTGGTGGCCGACACCTCCGATAGATTCGGATTGTACTCGAGCAGCCTTTGAGGATCGAGGGACTCGAGAACAGACTGTCCTTGATGCTGCAGATGCCGCCTCAAACTCCTCCTGTGCTGCTTGTCGGTGGCCTCGCCCGAGCTGCCGATCGGATCTCTCGCCACGGTGTTCTGGCGCACGACCGCGTTCCAGTCTTTCTTCTTGCTGCCGCCGCTGCTCTTGCGACCGATAGCCTTGGCGATCTGACTGAACACGTCCTTCGGTTCCTTCTCGCTCTGGATCACTGAGCTGACGATGCCCTCGACTAAGCCGATCTGGAAGTCCTTTTGCAGTCGGCGTTCCATCACACGGCCCTTCTTGCCCGACACTGAAAGTGAAACGTTGTGTTGATGATTCGGTGGGTCTCGTATTTACGGAAGGTGGGATATAGTTTTTTAAACGTAATATACTATTTCTCAAAATCAGGATTTTACGAAGCCAAACGACGAACATGAATTTATATACTGTTTCAACATAATATATAGTTTTCAGAGCCTTTTGAACATTATACTCACAGGCTGCTTCTTGCTTATCGACATTAGGAGTCTGCATTCCGTTCTGCCGGAGGATATCTATGAGCTCGTATCGTAGCGTCGAGATGTCCTGCCTGATCTCCATGACATCATCCTCGGATATACCAAAATCATCGGTTTTGCTCTGTTCGGAAGTGACGTAGCGCCGAATCAGCAGTCGCATCACCGTGTCATGACGCTCCTTTGCCTTCTCTCTCGATTTTTTCTACGATCCATTCGTTAAGTTTAGGAGTCGAGAATAAATTGATTAGATTATCTCGATGTAAGAGCTGTAATGAACATACGATTAGAGATCGCGTTGGTTTGCCAGTTTTTCCACACTTGATGATGCGGTCGAAGGTCTTGGCCGTTGGTATCATGTTGAACGGAGGTGGTACGGTGTCGCCGTCCTCGAAGTAGCTCATCCACAGGTGACTCCTAGCGAACTTCCACTCGGTGTCTGCTCGTTCCTGTACAAATCCATACAATCAGAAACTCACAACAATCCTCATAAACGATACGTTTTAGACTTGGTTATATAGAGAATATCTTACCGAGATGATCTGGTATGAATTGGACATCATAGCAATAAGCATGTTGAGCAGGACGATGATGTTGATGACGGAGTACGAGCCGAACATGAGCAGGGCCCAGAACCGCGTGAAGCTCTTGATACCGGTGAGATCGAAGGACATCAAGTCAACCATACCGAAACTCGCCCAGAACAACGATTGTGACGTTTCGAAGAGACTGAAAGCAGAGATTATTTTCGTTGCAAAGCATCGATTGGATTGCAGCTGGATTAAGTAGATGTTGGAAGGCTTCTCTTACTTGGCAAAGCGACGCCAAGTCGAACAGGCCTTTTCGTTGTTGTCGAAGTCGGGCAAGCCGCTTGGCAGATGGTAACACTTGTTCTTCTCGAGGTCGGCGTAGTACCATAGCAGTTGGTTCATACCTGAGGAATCAGAGACACATTAGCGCTGCTATTTTAATCAAGTGTGGCTAAAGTGATATGGATTGATATTAGGCTTACCACAACCAAAAGCGAACAGTACAAGGGTGTAGATGAAGAAGAACTTGATGATGTCGATGATCATGCGACCAAGAGATATCTGAAGCGGACCGAGATGGGGATTCACGCTGAATATATGCACAAGCTTCAGAAAACTGTAACACGATCATTAATACTTGAGCGAGTTGTTGAAATGTGATGATATTAAAATAATTATAGATGTATGTACGATGCGATCATCACCTGAATATCATCGCGGCACCAAAGGCACCCTCGGACAGCAGCATCGGCTCGAAGTCGGACCAGTGATCGCGTGGGTACCATGGATCCTCTCCACTCCAATACTCCCTCTATAATAATACAGTAGTATAAACATAAATTACAATCAAATTGTGGCTTTTACTCTACTACCAACAGGCTTAATAGGTCTTGGAATCAGTATTAAATCCTTCTCATATATTACATGTTTATAATATATTTTGTATTGAAAAGCCCGTTGACGATATTAAATAAATAAATAAATGAATTATACAGACCATGACGACGAACCAGGACGTCGCTCGCATCATTATCCAGAAGACGTAAAAGGTGTTCTGGATGAAGTCGACGATGTTCCAAAGATCAGAGATGTACTCGAGCAGCCCACCCGCCCAAAGAGACCTTATCTCGCCCACAACCAAACCTACGATTCAAAGTATATAGCGAATGAGTGCCGTTTACTCGACTATGATTGCATGTTTTTCTAGAGAAATGACGATACTTACTGATTACGTAGATGATAACACCGGACTCGACGAAGCCTGGAATGCAGCCACGCTCGCGGCGCTTCCAGCCCGCGAGCATCTCCCGCATCCAGTCGGTGCCGAAGAGCTCGATCGCGAGGTACTCGACTCGCTGCGAGGCTGCACCCAGTAGCACTAAAATGTCGTTTGGTTAGTCAAAAGAATTTAAATTATAGAGGATTAGTGATCTAAATAATCGTTTATTATAACTTTAAAACAGTAATAAAAACGATGTAATGAATTAAATTTTGTTCAATGTCTATGTTACAATATAATCATAGAAAAATAGACTGTAATAATAAAAATAACTTCAAAATACTGCCTGAACTCAAACAATTCAATAAACTAAATTAGAGTTGGTCTCTTATTTTTTTACTTTTAGACGGTCTTACTAGCTTTTGTCCTTATCTACTTTCAAATATTCTGCAATAATTCCCGAATGATTTCTTTGGTTTCACAAACCTGAAACTTTTTAAGAGAATCATTATAATCAGATTGTCATTAAAAGATGATTTAATATTTAAAATTCTTTGATACACTAGTTAAACCAATAATATTCTATGTTTTTAAACTTGTTGAAAATAAATAAAAACAACTTTTTGTTTGAATAAAATCGTAGTAAGCGGCATCGTAGTAGTAATAATAAGCGCAGAAAAAGTATTTTAGAAGCTCTATACGAAAATTTAAAAAAAAAAAAAAAACAACTAATTAAAGCTGTATAAAAATTAAACATTTTAAACAAAAATGTATACACAACTTTAATAAAAATTAATTAATACGTATAAAAACTGACTAATTATTGTACGATTTCTCCCAGGAAACTTTGATTCAACGTTTTTTAAAAGTAGGAGAAATTTTTTAAAACCATATTATATATCTATCCCACAAAACAACTATCAATAAAATAAAAAAAAATAGTATCCTTTGGGAACTGTGCACACAGATCGCTCACTGAGAAAGAACCCGTAGGACGTCGAGTGGCAGATGAACTTGACGAATGGCTTCTTCATGAAGAGCGCCTTGGGCGAGTTGGGCGAGAGCATGTAGATCGTGCTGTAAACCGGGAACTGGGCGCCCAGCTTTCCCACCTCTATCAGCTGGCCGACCATGCTCAGCCGTCGGAAGCCTGGCAGTCCGTCGTACCAGATCGCGGCGAGCAGCTGCTGGACGTTGGGATGGGCGACGAACTGCTTCTGCTTGTACTTGATGGCGAGCTTCAGTCGCTCGAGAGTCTGACGCTCACCCGGCTCCCAGTTCTCGCCCGTCGGGTTGTAGTTCAGCATCACCTCGAGCTCGTGCGAGGTGCGCGCGTGGTCGAGCAGCGAGGTGGCGAAGACCTGAACGTTCTCGCGCATCTCCTGTTCATTATGAAATTAATTCAGTTTTGTAAGTTGTTATTTTGAAATATTAAGTATCTTTATTTATTAATCGGTTTAGAAGGAAAAAGTTTTTCATATATCGTTACAGCTAATTCCAAATTTATGTAAATTAAACGTGTTTAAGATAAAGCGTTCTTACAATGAAAGATTATCATTACGTCACCTGTTATAGTTCATATTTTATTCTTTCAATTAGGGACTAAAATAAAAGCATTAATTGTAATTACCTGTAACATTATTTCGTTTAATATAAGCAAAAGTTTAACGCTAGTAAACGGATATCTTTTATTGTAACCATGTACTTTTCTGATTTATTATATTGTTAATGAAATGAAACGACGATCATGATGCCGTAATTAATAGAAATCCTTGTTTCATCGACACATCAATCCTCTAATGCCGAAAAGACGGGAAAAGCTCAGTGGCTAGTGAGAAATAATCGACCGATGACAATAGGCTTATAGTAAATACCAGATTTATTTTCCTTAACAATACAGTTCGTATTTTTATTAAAATTAACTTTTTCGAATAATATTTAATTAAGAAAAATATTAATTATCAAAAAATTTTTATTATCAAAATATGTTATGCAAATAAGAAATATAATAATAATGAGAACTTTTTAAAATTTTACGTTTAAAAAAAGTTATTGCACCATTATTTACAACAACGTATAAGCTGTAAACTATATTGAACTTTCGATATAATTTGATTAAAATGACAGTCGAATTCACTTCTCAATATTGAATTAAGAAGCAAACGCTATATGTATACCGCATAATTGGATTGCTTGAAACCAGTGGCTATATTTTCTGTTTTAAGTACCTCACTTGTGTGCTTAAAGTTTTAGCGCGTCAAAGTACTCTACGAATTTACGAACACGAGCGGAAAAAAATTACTAAAAATTAGAAGTAATTTCGTAATAATTACTACACAGTCTCGTAAAGGTATACCCATACAGACTGTGCCAGCTTAATAAATTACCATACATTGTAGGGCATATTACTATACGATGTATTGATTTTTTCTCTATATGTTTCTATCAAGTTATCCTATATATAGTATCGTAAAATTTAGAATTGTAATTTTTATCAAACTTTCTTACCATACCGTAAAGTAATTTAAATAAAATTCTTAAAACAAAGTCTACTTTCCTTCAACTTAACTTATCTTCGTCTTTTAAAGCAATGCTCTTTTTTAAACAAACCATCTCATCAAAGCAATATTTACATTCCCTCCTCTCTCCCCATTCACCCGTTACATTCCACAACCCTACATGCATCAACCCACATTGTACTCCGAGCGAAATTCCTGCTCCATCCGACTGAGCCTCCTCAGCTCCCAACTAAGCTCGAACGCGGTGAGCAGTGGATCCCTCGACGACAGAGCTATCAGCGACGACGAGGTGAGGGCTTTATAGGCATTGATCCTGGACTGAGAGTGCCTCAGTGAATCGTGCTCGCTGGAGGTGACGCACTCGTCGCAGCCGCAGCGCACGTCGTGGGGCGTAGGCAGCGTCGCACCGCGATCCAGCAGAATCTTCAGGATCTCGTAGTTGTTCATGTGGGCGGCCAGGATCAGCGGCGTTATGTCCGGGGTGAAGTTGGACGCTGATCGGTCGACAGCCTCCCAGCTCTGTATATAGAAAGGGCAGGAAGTGGGATTGTTGTCGTCAGATTGATTTGTGGAGGCAATAAAGCTGTGTGTGTACAGTGGGAGTTAATGTGAAATTTGGACTCCGCGGGGGGTCAGCACACAGAGCTTAATTGTTTCTTTTTTTACTTATACGCGGCTGACGTAGGTTTTCCCGGGGGTCCGATTTGGCATATATGCTTCGGTGCGATAATTTAAGAATATATATAGGTCTTGGTTTGTCGGAAAGTGTGACTATAATTAAATACGCAAGCATAGAATAATGGAAGCTGATTCTATATAAGAAAAAAAAATAAAGTTGGATTACAAGTTTCTAATGATTTTGTTGAAAACTAAAATAATTAAATGTCGGCGATGAACACGAGAAGCTGAAAGTGCGTACACGTAAATTAATCTTAAACGTATATATACATTTTACCACCTCGTCGTACAATATTTCACATTTCTGTATACAAAAGCTCCCTCTTTTATCCCCAATTTCAGTCTCTCCTGGACCGTATAGAGGTTTCGGACGATAAAAAGTCAACTGCAGAATAGTCAAATGAAAATATGGTACTATACGCTAAGAAGGCATTGTAGCGTCGTTAAAAGCATCGTAAACTATAAAAGTTAAGGGACATACTCTCTTTCGCAAGTTCGCAAAATAGTTCGCGACACATGAAGTATAAAGTTTGTGTGTTTCGAGCGAGCGAAGGACCCGCGACATACGATTATTTTTGATTCTCTTCAAACTCTCTGAGCGTGTTTTTCTAACGCTGAAAAATTTTTACGCCTTGATAATATGTAGCTCGCGAACTTTCGTATATAAACCTGCGTAGTATAAGTACTTTTGAATAACGCGTAAAAAAGCTAAGGTAAAGCATTGCTAAATAATTTATTTCGAGCTTCTTCTCTTTCACGAAATTCCGGTACATCTATCTTCAACGCTTCCTCGAATTTGGAGGTATCTGCTATCAATTAGCTCCTTTAACTTCATATATCGTAGCGGCAAAGTGCACATTTGAGATGGATGAAATGCGAGCCACGCGGCTATACGGTGATTAATGTGGACCTAGCGTTATATGTGGGAGACTGTACTTTATCGGTATCGTATTACGAAGGTTACGGCGATAATCACTCAATTAAATTTAATCAGAATTAAAATAGCTTTCCCCGTATACCTAGCCAGCATATATTAATTTTTGTCCTATAAATATACAAGCATACCAAAAATTATCCCTATCATAAAAAAAAACGTAAAAAAAAAACGTGTTACATATTTATTAAACACTGTGCATCGTACGATTCAAGCCCAGCGTTAAGCTCGTGTTCCCGTCGCTTACAGCAGCAGTGCAGCTGCGCTCTATATATACACAAATCAAGCGCCGCGCGCCGATATATCCAATTTGTCGGGAAAGCCACTAATCCAGAAGAGGCCGATTTATATCAATATATACGTAGATGCGACAGCGAAATATATGTATATAGGTATAGACTTACGTATGGCTGGCCCGGCTGGTGTATCTTCTCCTCGTGTTCCAGCAGGAGCTCGACCGCCTCGACGTACTCTTCCTTGATCGCGTGCAGCAGGGAATCCTGCGGGTACACGACGTATACGCGAAAGTTATTATTATATATAGTGGTTTCTTTTAATTTGGCATTATAGGGTTGCAGGGTGAGGTCGATGTAGGATGAGGATTACAGTGGGAGTTTTTGATAAACGCTTGCTTTTTTATTTTCTGTGGATTTTATGATTTCGCTGTAATATCTGTATCTGCGGGTAAATACATCGTGTACCAATTGAATTGGAATTGAAAATTTCAATGAATTTCTTTTTGTTTTAAAGTAAGAATAAACAAAGTAAAAGAGTCAACGTAATAAAGTAAAGAGTTTTTACTACATTTATATGTAGTGCGAAATGAAAATATAAAATTGTGCAACTAGTATGAACAATCTATAAGAAAAAGGAAATATAAAACCATTAGGGATATCTTCATATCAGTTAAAACTTTCAACGTTTCAATTGAACCGTCCGTATACTGCTATGTATATACCATCGCTAATGCATCAGCCCCGAATTCCCAAATCCACGCAGCGTCAAACATCCAGCAACTCTCTCCGCGTGTCCCGGCCAAATCTGCTAATCCATTTACGCATAATTCGATCCTCAAAATCACATCCAATCCATTAGCCACCCCCTTTTCTCATTATCATTAACCCACAGCATATATACTCTCTCGCCTCATTCTCTCCCAACGAAATGAGAGCAGTAGGTGGTGTGCGCCGCAGTCGTACGACTTCATCCTCTCACTCTACCTTGACAGCGATCCCCATCTCGAGCAGCAGGAGCATAAGGTCGACGTTCTCATTCTCGATAGCCGCTATGAGTGCGGACCTGTTAAGCGGATCTACGCAGTCGATGTTCAGTATCTCCGGGTGATCCTTATTCTCATCAAGCAGCCGCCTAACCGTCGCGCAATCACCTCTCTCGGCGCTCAGCAAAAAGTGCTTTTCCACCGGTCCGAGGATATAGTCGGCCGGCGGTGTGAGCGACGGCACCGAGGCCACGCGACCTGGGCCGCTCTCGTTCTTCAGCAGCTCCTGCTGCGACTCCGACGGATTCATCGCGACGACTGGCCGTTATTAATTTTTTTCTTCTACTCTCCCTACTCCTAATACTTGTGTCACGCGACGCCGCAGCCCTCCCGCCACGCCACTCTTTATATTGAAAATCCAAAAATCACGCGGCTGTCACGTGCGCCTGGCATTCTTACAAGTGCCCTCCGGCACGTTGGCACACGTGCGTCGTCGCCGTCGGCTCGACTCGGACTGAACAGCAGCAGCAAGGGCTAGAGATGTGTATAGATGCACGAGGCCTACTTTTTTCAGCTAGGCCAAGCGGGGGGAATCCTTATAGGTACGCGAGCGCGCGCTTGGATTAGGTACAAGAGCGACGAACTCCCTGTAAGCAAGTGCAGAGGGTAGGTATATAGATCATTTCCAGTTGTCCGCCGAGGGATTTGCCAGATTTAAGCTGAGTGTGTGTGTGGGAGGGGGAGGAGCGACACAACACGGAGATTTATATATTATATACATCGGCCGCCGAGACGCGATGCTTTTTTTTTCTATTATATATATGTAATATGATGCGTTGATGAACGACTGCAGCCTGCGTAGATCGTCCTTCTTCGCGCTCCGGGCTATTCCCTTTGTTTCGGGATTTCTGGTCGGCGGAGCGTTGCGCGACAATGGGAGCGTTGTTTAATGGCATAAATATATATATATATATATATAGTGAAGGTGTGGTATGGATGGTTCTGGCGCGTGTCGAGCAGGTCTAATAAGTGTGTGCGTAGATAAGGTTGTTTGTCCGAGGGTTTCAAAAGAAGGTTTATATATATATACTCGCGAAATAAAAAGTGGGATGATCGCTGCGCGTATTCTCCTTTTATATCGTTGTAAGAATGTGGGCGAGAAACGTGGAGTGCGCTGTGTAGATTTCAAGCGCGCGATGTGTATATTTATAAATAATGAACAACTTTGTGGAGTTCTGCTTGTTATAGTTTTAATGCAACTTTATTTTATATAATAAAGAACAGATATGACCATGACGTCATATTGAATGGGTGTGTGTATAATATACTAAAGCTGCGCTATGCAGTGTAGTTCTAATAATTTGCAACTCGACGTATTATACTTATATTTCGTATTATTATTATCCCCCATAAAGAGGATCTAGAAAATTAAAAACTGACGTTTATATATTATTATTACGTATATACTCGCAAACGAAATATATGGCAATGGGAAAAGCAAACGTATATGTATAAAAAGCTTAACTATACATAAAAATTCTTCGTAGAAATGAAACTATAACGGTCACACATATGCATTCGACGTAAAAATTCAAATCCTTCCGAAAAAAAGGCTTATTTCACGCGCGGTTATTTGTAAAGCCCTTTCAAATAGTTTCCCAAATGTGAGATTGAAAAAATAAATAAATCTATGCGTACAAAACGAGAACGCAGATTATAACGTGCAGATAGGTATGGTAACGTTAAATCCACGATGCGAATAATGCGATTTCCAGAAAAGAACAAAAAAATATAAATACTGCGGAAATAATAATGGCGCGGGCTGCGGTGGATAGTTTCGCGCCCACGTTATTTTTCATTTATTATTTTTTCTTTTTCAAACTAAAACACACATACACAGACACAGACAGAGATTATAGAAGCAGAGCATATTGTGACACACGAGAGATGTATATATCATCCGACTTTTACGAAACAGGCTTTATTTCATATATTGTTTAAATGTACATCTGAAATAATGTTTTGTTTTACACAGAAATAGTGCGCGCGTGCGCTTTTATCCTTCGCGTTCGTTCCACCTTCACACTCCTATTTTTTTTTCATACAATTCTACATAATACTTTCGCTATTTTTTCGTTCTCCACCGCTAATTCCTCTCTCTCTCTATACACACTGCACACATCGCCGTCGCCGCCTAACATCGTTACGTCTATAGCACCTCCATCATACACACACCATGTTCTGGATTAATCGGCATATGCGTTAAAATACATATTAAAAAGAATAATAATAATAATATCGAATCCACATATCGCTTGCTCGTTCAAATACAATCGTTGCGTCAGTCTTTATATGTGTGATGAGTACGTGTGTGTACATGTATGTGTGTGTTTATATATTTATATATAATTTCATTATCGTTATTAATTATTCCTCTCTCTCTCTCTTCGTGTCGTGATTATTTACCATTGTAGTATACCAACACATCATCATCGCATCATCATCATCATCGCTCATAATAATCTTCCTGAAATTTTTTTTTGTTTTTTTCATCATTTTCTTGTTTTATTTTGACGTTTATAATAGCGGGCAACAGACAGCTCTCATATCTCTTTCCACACTAGACGAAATCGGGCACGGTCGGATGAAGAGGCGCGTCCTTGCAGATCTCCCTCAGTATCTTCTCCTCGGCTGAGCTCGCAGGCGACTCCTCCTGGTTCTTCGCCGCGCAGATGAGCGCGAGTCTTGCCAGTCTACGCATGCGTTCTTGACGCAGACGCGTGAGCCGACCGTTAAGACCATCCCGACCGTAACGTATGATGATATCGGAACGCGTATGAGGCTGACTAACAGCTGAGCTTAGAGCGCCAGCACCACCGCGTCCGAATCTGATGAAAGACGAGCCCATGCCGCTGCCAGCTGCTCGGCGCTCCCGCGAGTCTACGTAAGCGTCCGAGGAGAAGAGGCTACCACTGCCGCCACGTTTCAGCGCGTACTCGAGGGTGCGCTCCGTGTCTTCGGCTGCCGCGTCCGAGAGGAGAAGCTGCTGATCGGACGGCGAGGGCGCACAAGCGGCCAGGTATAAACCCTGCAGTCCGAGGACCGCTGCGATCAGGGCGAAAGAGAGCTGAGACATCACCTGTAACGAGATCGAACGAAAGGGGATTAGATTTAAACAAGTTGGAGAAAGAAGCTCGAGATTATAAAGACAATATAAAGTTCCGAGCAGGAGAGTCTAGTTATTGGCTACTTTGTCGGACTTTGTAGCGCGGCCCGTAATGAGGGATTTTCTCAACTTTGACGCGCGTGATATCTTTATTATCCCGGAGGGCTAACGAGGAGATTTAATCGAGGAACGTGCGGAAGCGAGGAGCGTGTCGCGCGTTGTACCTATTGTCTATTTAGTGCTTGGCTTTGAGTGTATAATCCAACTTTGTGCTGTATCTATAGGTCCGTCAAAGGATATAGATTTGGAAAATTGTAAAGCGTTAGGTAACACCACGATAATGGCGATTTAATCGATTCTATTCGCTTGGCGAGCTTACAATGTGCTGCTGTCACACTATACTTATGTAAGTAGTACACGTCGCAGTCGCCGGAGATTTCGATGCGAAAAACGAGGGAGCCTAATTGTAATGCGCGCTCGAGACTAAATCGATAGAGCGCCCATTGCACGTAATATTATCTATATATTATCTTTCAGCGGCGTAATTCCAAGACTTGCGTCTACATAGTCTGGATTTATTAAATTTATAATATAATACACCCGTCGCCCGTTTACAATAGTATAATTATGGTCCGACATATGGTTAAATTCAGAAATAATTGAATTAGAATAAAAAAACGAGCTATTTCGATGTTTATCAGCAGCCAAACGAAGTTACCCCGTGGTTTACATATTTCACTGCGCAATGCCAACTTTTTCACAAGCGCCGTAATCAAAAGTTTCTGACTGCCAATCGCAAGGCAAAAAAAAGTACATCAGACCCAACTTCTCTTCGATAAACCGCGTGTTATAGTTTGGACGCGGCGAAATCACGGTGTGACGCGATATATAACGCGATTTGGCGATATTAAACTCATCGAAGTTGCTAATAGGCTGTGATTGCCGCCGCGCAGCGACTTAAGTTTGCCCCGTG
>JAPYZO010000579.1:0-55026 GCA_030522905.1 Torymus flavipes | reverse complement strand
ATATAACAAAGTCAATCATTTATTATGGATTCAGTAAAAGGAAGAGGTACTGACATTTCAAAAAATAATCCATGTAATTTTCGCGATCGATACTCAACAGTTCACAAGAATTCGGAATGTTACGCAACTGTCATAGTACTTATTGTTTTTCAAATCCATTATAGGCGGTCACCGAAGTACTTTAACACTATAGCAACATTATAATTACGCGGATTCACATATATCGACGCGATTCACTATATAATATAAAAATAAAAACGTAAAATAAAGAAATTTCTTTAGAGAGCTTAGTCAATATTTATAATCAAGCTAATTCGCTCTAAGTCATTAGAAAACTATAAATAGATCTAGGAAGGAACATAAAAAAAAATCATTTTAACAGCGCCTACAGTTACTTGTTTTCTCGTTTTATATAGGGACAAAATATACGCGTAAAATCGACGCATCGCTTTTGCAAATTTACAAAACGAAATGTACGTGTACACAAGAGCTATAACGAAGTTCTCACAAAACTTCCGTATCTCTTCCTCTTCAAAGAACCTAATACAAATTATTACACTACATGTGAAAAGCTCAACACATGCCGTGTACCAGTGGCAACACTGCCGCGCATTTTCGTGAAAATAAAACGCGCGCGTCACTGAGCAGCTTCTATAATAAACAACCTCCTAAGCTATCAGGCATCCATTATTCGGGTGCTTCGTCTTCCCGCTGCCTTTGGGCATGGCGAAACCTGGACAGCACTGATCACTCCTTGCCTGCACCTGACTCTGACTCGTCTCGCTTTCGCTCAGTAGGGCTTTGCTCGCAGCCGTCTCCTCGTGGGCTCCACCAGCCGCTGCCACACCCGTGCAATTATCCGAGGAGCCGCTACTCGTTGTCGACGCCGCCGAGTGATGCACCGGGTAGTGATGCGAGTGATGCTTTGCCTCGGGATGCGCCACGTGGACACCTGCGGATTGCTGCTGTTTGCGCGATGAGCTGACGCTGTCGCGGTGGAGACGGAGGTGCTGCTCCGTGTCGGAGATCAGCGAGCCCAGCAGGTCCGTCTGGTTCTGGAAGCTCGTCGTCGACATGGCGCCGAGGGAGTTGGAGCGCAGCTCTAAATGGGGAAGAAACGGTTAGTCGAGTCAGTGGAGAGATTATTGTGTCTGGTTTGATGGATTAGACGAAGGTGTAGGAGGAAAAGGTTCGAGGTGAAAAATTGGTATAGCTTTTGTTGAAGAAAATTTCGGGGGTGTGGACGTGAACGTGTGGTATTTGCAGTATTTTAATATAGACATATCTTTATTTTAGCTAAATTTATCAAAATAATCTGCTAGTAATGGAATCCTATACAATAAAGTCATATAAACTCTGGATACCCAGGAGGAGCTACACGCCGGAACATACGCCAACTGTCCAATTATAGTTTTTATATTTAATTATATTTGACTTCTATAATTGAATATTTATAATCTATAATTTACATAATTCAGATTATTTATAGATTATAATTTATAATCTAAGTATAAATAATCACGCGGTCGTCCCTAAGGCTTTTTCTACATTGGACAGATACTTGCCTTCGGAGCGCTCCCGCGCTCCTTGATCTGGCGGACAGTCATGCGCTCTTTAACGCGTCCCTTTTTGAAACGAATTTTACGTAAAAAAAATCTCACTTTTCGATTGAGAACAAGAACAAAAATCATTCTTGATGAAATTTTGTTTCATCGCTTTTGTAACTTTTAGATTGAGTTGAAAAGCAGCGTATTTTGCGAATTTTTTCAACCGCTGAATAGTTGTATGTTTTTATTCATTATTTAATAATTTTTTCATTATTTTTTTCATAATTATTTATAGTTTTTGATAGTTATTTATCAGGATTATCTTTACCGTAAGTATGAGTGACTTTAGCTTTATATCTGTCGCAATATCTAAGAGTAAGTAGATACGTTCCAGGTAGAGTCAGACAACCTGAATCAAATTTTTAGTATAAAATACGTCCAATTGTGACTTTGATTTTCTTCTACCATTCAACAATTTCGAGATACCCTCAACTCTAAAAATTCTGAAGAAACCTATCGTATTGTGTAGTGGCTATCATACCTTACAAAATCCATTTTAAATCATAATAGGTATGATTTTTCTGATTCTCACATTTAGAAATATACTGTAATTTAATATTGCACGAAGAAGGAATATCGTACTTAGATGATTCAAATCCTCAACACCTCAAAACTTTTTTAATTCCTAACCTGTGCTACCGTCCAAATTAAGTCTGCTTAACCACGAATCATTTCCAAAAAAATACCCTTAAAAATTTCTCTCAACAACAACAACCACACAACACGAGAACCACTGATACTAGCTCTTACCCTTGACCGAGAGACTCTTGGTCGGCGAATTAGCGACGGATCGTCGCGCCACATCCTGAAACGTAATCGGCGAGTATATCGGTCGCTCCTCGCCGTAAAATATACCCGGACTCGAGGCGGATGTCGTCGGTGTGGTCACCATCGCCGTCATGATCGGAATCGTCGGATACGTCAGCTGGGCGGCCGTCGGGGAGTTCGGCAACCGAGCTGCCAGTCGCGCAGCGGCTCCGCTCGGCGACGACGACAGCCGGTGACTCTGCTGATGATAAGAATGGTGATGATGCGGCGACGGGGGCAGAATGGAGTCCAGGCAGTTGCGCGTGAGCGAGTTACGACCTCCGGCGTTCTGCCACTGCGGTGGTTCCTGGATCGAGATGTTCTTGGTCGACTGCGAGCGGGTCTCGCGCTTCTCCAGCCAGTATGTTTTCATCGTGCCTGCGCGTTCGACAAAGTCTTTTTCTTTTTTCGTTCGAATTTTATATAATATTTTGAATGGGAAAATTTCAGGCTTTTAGGCTTCATGTTTTTTTAGAATTAGACACTAATAATAGTTTATTATAGTAAGGACTACTGCTTTGAATGATCGAATATATACGCAATGATACATCGTTATCAATCAAAAGAAAATATTCAAAACTAACTCAGTCAGTCCTTGTATTTCAGAAATAGAACAATATGTAAAAACCACATCACAAGAACTATCAAATTCTGGAATATCAACTTTACCTTTTCCCTTGACCTGTATCTCGCCCCTCTCCGTGACCTTGTACGACGGCGAGAGCAGCTCTTTCGTGGACTGGGATACGTGTATCTGCATGGCCTCACTGGTTGCCTCCATCCTGGACGCCGTGTTTACGGAATCACCGAACAGACAGTAACGCGGCATTTTCAAGCCGACGATACCCGCGACTACAGCACCGCTATGAATGCCTATGCGAATCTGTAGGTGTTGACCGGTCGATCGGTCCTTCAGATCGGTGATAGCCTCAAGCATGTCCAGGGCCATATCACAGACGCGGTCCGCGTGGTCCGTCTGCTTCACCGGGGCGCCCGAGACGACCATGTATGCGTCGCCGATCGTCTCGACCTATATGTTTGGAAAATTAATAAAAGTTATTGCGATCAAAATGTTAAGCGGGTACTGTTTCTATAGATATAAAGCAGTTAAGCCACCGATGAGAGTGATTTAATTTACACTGAAGCTATAGTTATTCATTCGCTCGAAAACAGATTGATATTAGTTATAACTAATTCAAAATTTGCTTCAAAAAGCTACTACCAACTCAAAAGTATAAGATCTTTTTAATCAAACTTGCGGGTGTAAAAATAAACCTGAGATAAATGACATTATCCAAAAATGCTTAAAATGCACAATCCGTTCGTTAATATTATGAAAAGATACAAGTACTTAATAGCATAAAAAAATTCTTATTTGAGTCGACTATACTAAAACTTGAATAGAAAAGATCGACTTGTGAATTGGTACACATATATTTAAGTGTAGTATAAATAAATCTAGTGTAAAGCCACATCTATATTATGAATCCAAAATTCACGCGAATGGAATCGTTACTTATATATGGATATGTATATGTAAAGATGTTAAGCAAAGTTTTTTAAATATATACGATTACATTTAAGAATGGCGTATTTATTCTAGTCATTGTGAGAATCATCTAAAAGGAGATAATTACATTATAACGATGTTAAATTTTAAATTTTACTTGAAATAATTTTAAATAAAGATAAGCTTTTGTATAGCAAAACATGAATTCTCAAAGTTTCTAAATCCACCTCGTTAATCAATAACTGGAATCAATACTGCAAAATGTGTACGTGGAATATTAGTTTAGATTATGACGTTTTTCACAAGCATATTTGAATACGATTATCATCATAATGTTAAAAACAATGAGGTTTTGCTATTGAAAATTACTCTCGTGTTACTATAATGTCATATCGGCAGTTTCTTATTTTGAAGCTGGGGTTAAAGCGACGCTTAACATGTGAAAAACTTCAAAATTTACCTACACTATAAGGAAACGGCTTGCATCCTACCTTGTACACGTGATTTCGTTCCGTCAGCGTATCGAACAACGAGTACATTCCATTGAGCATTGAGACAACCTCCATAGGCGTAATGCGACTGCAAATCTCCGTGAATGTCACGACGTCGGAGAAGAGAATCGAAACGGTATCGAACATCTGTAGGATGGTCCATTTCCAATTTATGATCAAAGAATGTTTATACCCACGACACATTCCGTTTACGAAAGTTTAAATGAAATGAACCCAGAATTGAATTGCATTGAATAAATTTAAAATAAAAGATTTATTAACACAATTAATATATTGTTTGAAAAGTATCTGAATATTAACCTCGCACGTATCTATCGGACTTTCGCCGTTTCGGAGCCGATCGGCCACCTGCTTTGGTATCATCTGATACAGCAGCTCATCTGTCCGCTTCATCTCTTCATCGAGTTTCCTCATGGACTCTTCGAGCTTTTTACTCTTCAGCTGTTCTTGATCGAGTGCCAGCTTCAACTCGACTGATTGCTGCGTACCGGCGAGCATAAGATCTCTACGATTTTGAAAGACGAGGAATATTTTAAATATTTTATTATTTTCTATATAGGATGATATAAATTTTAACATAATAATTCTTCAACAATGACAAAATATTTTGTTTAAAAAAGTATATATGGAGTTTAAAAATTTTTTAATTATATACGATATATAAATATCCAGCTACATACTAAATATGTACGAAATTTTCTAACAAAATTCATCGAAATTTAAAGACCGTTTTGTCATTAGTGGAGTTCGCTTTAACTACCTATATCATCATAATTACCATGAAGAATAAAATAAAGTGGATTAATTTTCTTATTAGAATATTTTTATAAATTAAGCTAGCTACAAAGTAGATCATTAGCAAATCATTATCTATGAATAAACATCTACCTGATGTACGAATTGTCAAGTATCTACACCAGTTTTATCAGATAGGTACATCATATTCCCACGCGAACGATTCTTTTATCGCACTGAACAAACAATAGCAACCACACAGTAAGTACCTGCTAAAATCGTGCAAAGAAAGATCGTTGATGTACAATCCTGCCCCGATGAGCGCATTCAGGTCAGGCATCACCGGCGTGCCCAGGTACATCATCATCTTCCAGTTGTCCATGTAGATCATCTGGCCCTTCAAGCGGAGTGTGCGATCCTCCTGCATATCGATCTCGTGACTGAGAATGAGATCGTTGTTGCGCCGATCGCTCGGCCGCTCGGCCAGCACCGGCTCTACAGACACCAACTCGAAGATGTTGTTCGTCCTGTTGAGGATCTACAAGAACAAGTCTGTTTTCCTGTCTTTTCCCTTGATTTTGATAAAACTGTGGTGTGCGGACTTACCGATTGGAATTTGAAAGCGATCAAAGGTCGAACGAGATCGAAACGATGCGTGATCTTCTTACCGATCAAGTCTGGGAGGATGACCATCAGCGAGTTGCCGATACTTCGGACGATCATGTCGGCACTGCAAAAAGAGGTTAACGTACCTTTTAGTTAGTTTTTTTTTCTTCAAGTTCTGGTAAAAATGATGAAGGAACTTCAAAAATACTTTATATTGGATATTTTATTTTAAAATAGTATTTTTAGCTGACTTTCCTGTCTGGATTCCAAAAAAGGAATCATTATGAAATTGAGTTTATTTAATATTATAAATTTAAATCAGAAGTGTCAATTGCACTACCTTAAATTATACCACGCAACTCACACCCTATCCTTAGAATATGCTTTCGAATAATATTTATTGAAACAGCATATATAAAATAATTTACATAGATAAAAATAGAGATATGAGCCAATTATAATCAAGCTACTTTAGTCTACGATTCAGTAGTGGCCAAGTGAATTAAATGTCTATGTATAATTAAAATCGTAATTTCCTGTCATTAAAATTAAAGCGAACTTATTTTGTATACGTCGTGAAGCTGTCGACAACTCAATTCTTTAGAAAGATAACTTCTGTAGACATGCCGTTGCTGGAAAAACTCCTCGACCCGGACTTTAATGTGGATCGCCTAATTTTAAACTTCCATACTTTTTATAGCACTAACTGTCGCTCTGTACTATATTAAGATTTGTGTATTTTTTAAATATTATTTTTGAATTTATGATCTTTGAATCCTCAAGACTGACATTTTTTTCAATTGTTTTCAAATAATATATAAATTATAAACACTTTGAGTAAAAATATTTGATCTTGATATAATTAATATATACTTAATTTGTATATCTTATTAATTTAACTTGGGAATTATCAACAAAATACACAATAGGAAATAACAGCATTTGGAAATCCCAAACGACGGCAGGAGAGAAGAGAAGAACATTAACTTGACAGGACTTTCCACATTTCTGCTTGTTGAATGAAATATGAGCATCCCAAAGTATTCTGCATAAAGTTCCGTGTCTCGCCTTTAACAATGAAATATAGGCTTCAACATTTTTTTAAATATTTACCTGTTATACTGAATCGGCTATTCACGGAAGTAAAAGAATGCACTACAGTTTTTTATAATATTTGTTTTAACAAATTTATTCTAACAAAGTATAGAGCATATTAGGACTAATTAAAATGTGGAGCTAAAAAATTATACATCTTTTACGGTACAGTTTGTACTAACTGCAATAAACGAATCTCAGTTTATCTATAGAATAGTTTGTGCACAACTTAAACTAATTTGAGTTAACTCTAGGATATTGAGGAATTGAAAAATTGTAGTTTTTCCTTATATTCATCAACATTATTAGGACCTTCGCTACATAAAAAACTCTAAAGACCATTTTACACCAGCATGATCACCTCTTCATAAATTACACAATTCTCTTCGAAACTCTTAACAGTCTTAACAATCCCCATCAAAAGGCATCAAACTCACCCAAATACAATGCAGAAGGGAAAAATCTCGAAGAGGACACAGGCACTGATCGGCAGATGCTTCTCCTCCCGCGTCATGGCGAGCGAGGCGAGGGTGAAGGCACGATTGTCGAAGGTCAGCTGAAAGGTGACGTGCACGGTGTCGAAGAGTATCTCCTCGCGGACGAGCTCGATCTTGAGCTCCTTGTGATAAAAGTGACGGGCGACCTCGCGTATCTGGCCCATCGTGTAGTAAACGAAGCCCCGGCGTTTGCTTCTGTAATGCAGAGTCAGTCCTACGAATATCGAAATCGTTTTGAGCGACTCCATTATGGTGAGGATGCGGGCACGTTGTGATTCGTTGCTAGCGCGTGTATAATGTGACCGATCACGCCCTCGCTACGTGCGTGCTTCTTATGTTATATGTATATAGTTTTGTATCAAAAGAATTTTATAGAAGTACCTATTTACTGTTATTCTTACTGGTTTATCAATTTGATACCAAACACGTAAAGTGTAATTTCTTTACAGTTTGCAAACTTTGAAAGTATTAAATTTTAGAGAACTTTCGAAAAAAGTTAATTTGTTGTTAAATATAAAATTCTGTATCTTATGACGGATATTATTTTTCCATACCGAGATTAAAAGTTGAACATCTAATGAACAACAGTTAGTAAGAAATTTAAGGAAGCAGCAAGATAACAAGTCTTATATTTGCGGTAAACACACAGATAATAAAATTCAGGTGAGTAAAGTACTCAAAAGTTTACCAACGTCGTATCATAGTTTGTAAAGGATTACTGCTTTTAAAGAGCTTAAGTATAAAAAATAATTGCTAATTTTGGTACATGTTGAAAATATTGTGGATGTGTCGATATACATTTGAATCCCAATAAGATTCACGTATGAAATGCAACAGAATCTCTTCGGAATTTAATAAAATACAGATAACAGCCTCACAAAAGTATAATAAGAGCGTAAATCGGATGCAATCATTACCAAACAGATGACTATAATGCAGCTATATATTGATCAGCGCTCAACAAACCACGCACCAACCTCGCATTATTAAACATCATGTGTTCATCATATACATATATGTGTAGTAAAAAAATTATCAGAGAATCGCGTACTGACCTTGTCTCGTCTCGTTCTCGCAGATGAACGACGGCGCCCTCATCCGCGGGTACGAGAACTTGAGGTACTCGTGCAGATTGTCTAGGCCGTTGAGGAAGTCGCGCACGTGTCGGCCCAGTACGGATAGGACTCTGTCGTAGCCGTACTGGCCCACGAAGCTCACAAAGTGCACGCCCATCTGGTCGAAGAACTCGCGCTCCGTGATGCCCAGTACCTGCAAAAGGGGGTGGAGAGAAAGAAGATTTGTATAAGTGTTTAAAATTGATGCAAGAAGTTATGATGACAGTATATAATGTAACAAAAGCAACGACTTTTGTAGAGTATTTGAATTTTTTACAGGAAATCAAAAGAGACCATTATGTACGGTCTATTCAAATATTAAAGATATAAAAAATAGTAGTGTTAATTTGTATATCGATTTTGCTATCCACTACAATACTTCATAGCAAGATCATAACATAATCAAGTAGATTCAGCTAGGTAACAACATAAACTAATGTATCTAATTAATATCATGGATTACACGTTTATGCAATCGCCATTTATGCTACGAAGCTTAAGTAATATAGATAAACTGATTGATTCACTGCTACATTTCATGTAACGTATACTATTACAATCCACACATTATATGACAAAATTCGTATAGACTCGAAAAGAAAATGCGAACCAGTTTGTCGTCTTCGTCCACGTGTCAATGGTTGTCATGTGTTATTTTCTGAAAAACAAGTTTTCTACGTGCTCTTACATTTAAATTACTATAGAACGTCTCGTTAAATAGGTCGATGTCTGTAAAGCAAAATTTAACCTGTGATATAATTTAATATTTAAAAAATTGAGCACTGACTCTACGACGTTCTGTTTAATACAACTGATGTATTACAGGTTCTTACTTTTAATGTTGTTTAATGTACTGGAGACTACTCTATCAAAAAAGAGCCATTATTACACACCATAAAATTCTGCTTTAAAAGAGTGCGCCGTAAATTTGTCGTAACTGCGGTACCTAAGTGGAATTATTTTATTTGTACACTTTTCAGCAATGATTGCATTACGATTGTTTTATACATGTATTTATCTTTTAAAGCTTTAAAAACCAGCTTTGAATTTCAGAAATTCCTTTTAAAACACTTACTTTTTTGACGCTGCTAAAGTACAACCAAGGTATAACCGATTAATACACGCAACAATCAAAAGATAATTAAAACAATTATACGTTTATCAAAAAGCAAATTTACTCCGACGTCTTTATATTCGAGCCAATTTGTACTTCAGCGAAGAGTTTACTTAAAAACGCACTTCCGAAAGTTCGCGAGTAATTAAGTGTTTGAATACGACAATCCATTACGCGGAAAGCAGGAACCGGCGATTCCGCCAGCGAAGACGGCGGAACGTCTTTGCCTCTTTCGTGCGCGCTTGCGAAATATCTGCTTGTCGTTAGCATGAAAAACATCCGCCTTGAAAAATTGCCTTCACCGCGGCTCGAGCGGAATACTACTCTGATCATTTTACTCCAGCTACAAAGTGCTAGAGTTTTCGGAAAATTGGTCTAGTCGTGTCGTGCTTGCTTAATACGCGTTATTGTTAGAGCTCTGACCATTTGAAAAGTTATTGTTGCAGAATTTATTTAACAAAAAGCAATCGAAAAAAGATTAATAGATTATGATATTCCAAAAAAGTGAAACAAGAAAACGCTGATACTGATCATTCTGCGTACTATAAACTCATCAAATTTGTCGTTATCCTAAACAACAAATAAATTAAAAACAACAACTGTTAAAAATTATTCATGCTGCATATAGTTTTACATCAAAGGACATTATTCTTCAATCACAACTCTCCAGAAATGATTGTTGTGGTCCAATTATTTCATCGTTATTTAAAGTACTCATAGAAAAGTAAATTCTTCCCTTTGATAAATCATTTGAACGAAAACAGAAACAGTTCACTGAAAATGATTTTACTGTTCGCATTATGTCCATCGTCAACTGACGCTGTGCCCGCCATTTTCATAAATCAAGCGTATCACTGTGGTCCTTCGTAATGTTTAGACGTGGCGAAATCAGCTGCAGCCGCCAACCCGAACTTTTTCAATCCGAAACTATACTCCCACGTATATAATAAAACTTTATAATGGACTTTATAATATAACTTTATATTCAGTGAGGATTTCAATTAATTATAAGGCTCTTATTGAAGGATTTAAACTATACGTATACTCGCCAACAATGTAATCTAAAAAAATCTTTTCAAATCTATATGAAGTAAAGTTTCTTTTTTTTTCCTTTAATGAAAGGATTTTCAGGATACGATATTAGTGAATATTATGCATTCGACATACCACCTAGGATTCGAAACTAAAGAAAAGCCACTTCTAGAATTGTCCAGTAAAGACGTACCACTAAACTATTCTACATTATACTTGTGCATAAAGCAAAATAAAAATGGATGAACGAAGTCCACTATCACTTATTTTAACAGACCAACTTCGATATAGTGCTCTGAAGACGCATTGAATTAACCAATCCACGACGATATATCATCGGCTTGGTAAAAGAAGATATCATCTCAGAAATCGGTTGGAAAAGGTACCGACTCGCTAGTAGAGAATTGGAATAAAATTCATTTTTTATTTGATATCACTTGTAAAAGTTAAATAAAAACGACCTACTCGAAAGTTGATATCCTTTTTAGAATACACCCAACGGATTTCTGAGATGGTACCTTCTTTTACCGATCCTTGACAACTCGCTTCTCCCTACTACAAAACGGCCCCATTAAAAAAACTCCCCAGACAAATCTCGACTCACCTGAATGGCCTTCTTGGCGAGCCTGGGTATGAGGTTCTCCGGATACACCTGGTGCACGCTGAAGCTCGGCTGCTCGACGGCAGCCTGCCTCCTGATCTCCTCCCACCTGTCCTCCCCATAGGTGCTCCTTATGTACTCGGACAGATTCTCCAGTATCAGCCCGTACATCTTGCCTCTTATACCTTGTAATCCTTTCTCACTATTATCACAATCCTCGAGAATCAGGCGTGCAGGTGCGCCCGTCGGCGCTGCACATCCGACTGCTGCTGGTTACGGCTGCTGCACTCTAGACCACAGAGACGTATCTATATAGTATACTAGTCCTTTGCGCGCGCGCGCGTATACTCGCGCACCACCATATGCGTGTCCAGCAACCCTTAAGAAGGTATATATACACACAAAGAGGGTTATGGGAAGGGAAGACGATGAACGATGATGGCCTATAGAGAGATCGCGCAGGAACGCGAGTCCACTGCGGTCTAAGTCATATCGCGCGTTCGTTCGCTCGCTCGCGATGATCAGTGACCTCTCCCTCCCTCTAGACCCGCGACTTTTATTTAAATTGTAATCGAGGGGGACCCCTCCCCCCTGCTATATACGCTATAGAGAGCGCGAGCGGTTATGATATATACGAGCGCGAGCGTATGCGCGGCAAAACGAGCGGCCGGCTATTATTAGCCTGCTCGGAAATTTTCGTCAGGTAGCTAGGCTCGCCCCTGAATATGCAATATATCCTCTCTCTCTACAGTATGTGTATTGTACCTCTATATATATACACACATCATATATAATATATACATAAAAGCGAGAGTATATAGAGAGCTCTGAATTCGTAATATAGCTCGAGCGACCATCTGCTGTGCCGTCGCGCGCTGCATCTATTTTCGCGGGCCGCGGGCAGAGTCACTAGAAAAATATCCTGAAATAAGCACTTATTGATTTTGCCGGCGACGATCTCTCTCTCTCTCTCTCTCTATATATATATATATATATATATATATCAATATCATCCTGCCTTTACTTACTCCTGCGCTTACTTTATATAACTCGCTCACTCGCCTGCCTGTGTGTAAGCGAAAGAGATATATAAGTATAATTCTTATATGCGTATACTTACTTCGAAAAGACAATGACTCGCTCTCTCTCGCGCTCCTGTTTCGTGCGCCGCGGCTCTTTTCCTCCTCGTGCCTCGCGAGCGCGCGCGGAATCGGCAATGAGGCCTTATAGCGACGACGGCATATAAGCTGCTACTGCAGTTAACTAATAAGGTCCCTTGGAGGTCGCCGACGCGAGCCCGCGTGATTTTCGGCAGAGATATGACAAGAGAGAGAGAGAGAGAGAGAGAGAGGGAGAGAGAGAGAGAGAGAGAGAGAGGGAGGGACTGGAAAAACTAGCGAGAGAACATTGAGAAATATTATATATGCGAGGAGCGGACGCTACGACACGTGTCGCGGTCTACCTACGTGTTCAAGAGAGAATGTGCGGATGAAAGCGCGGATGCGCGAGGTGGCACGTTGACGTTATGATGGCGCTTGGTTTTTTTGAGGTCTAGGAGTATAGAGAGGAGGATTGGATAATGATGATGGTTCGTAGAGGATGGGTCGCACGGTGTGGTTGGACGTTTTGGTTTGATGGGTAGAATGTGGTATGAAGGTGGTCTGGACTGTTCGCGTTCGCGTGTTAATCGTTAGAATGAGGCGAACTTACGTGATATATACTTTTTGTATTATTGGAATAAATGAAGAATAATTTCGAATTCGCCATTTAAAATATTGTTGTAAGTAAGATTACAGACTAAGTATAATAAGAGCAATGTAACGATTATACTTTTAATTGTTGGGAATAGAGGAGTCACGTTGTAGATAAAAGATCGGCAAATATAGGCAAGTGTCGCGTTGCGAGACACGACTTCTGAAACTGTTGTTTATGCTATCGAGCTATAAGGGCTAATTAACTGAAACTTCGAGCCGAAGGTCTGCTGTCCTAAACTTCGCAATTATTTGCGGTATCGCACAGCAGCATAGCGTGTTATTAGAAATAATTTTCAGTATACGACGTTAGAAAACGGCGGTTTAGTGTTATGAAAATTCACGTATATTTTGTTTTTGTTTTTTTTTTTTTTCTTAATAATAACGCACACGAATATAAAACTGGTCTCTAGAATACAGCCCAAGAAGACCGAGAACTAGCTTCTTGATTTTTCGACATGACTTTCTGTATACGAGACAGTCTAATTTTATCACAATTACAAATGCAGAATATAAAAATAAAATACGTTACAGTGGGTTGATTGTGTTCATAAATGTATACTATACAGACTATATTATGCTTATAATTATTCAGGCGGCATTTTGACGCGCTTCGTTTCCGTTCTTTTTCACGTTTCCTTCATTAAAAAAACATACAAATAGTTTTATTTATTACATTATATATGCTACTATATTGCATTGAGAATATACGATTCTTAGGACAAAGGATTGTGTCTACAAAGTATTTAGGCTGCAACAAGTATTCGTAAGATATATAAGAAGAAAGAATATTCACAAAAAATCGATGTAAAATTATCGTCTTACTACTGTCGACCTACATCTACTTAAATCTATTTAATAACGTGTTTTCCTTTAATTCGAGTATCTTTCCATAATTTTTTTTTTTTTTTCACTACGGTAAAGTACTTGCATATCTTTTATACCAAGAAAAAAAGATACTGTTATTATATATCTTATAATTTAGTACAATTTTTTACGATAAACTTTTTTCATACTTTGCGAATATGCACTAAAATTATTACTATATATTTAAATAACTGAATCTCATACAGTAAATGTGCACATTTTTATATCACTTTAACTAACAATAAATAATAGTATTAAAACTCGAAACTATCTAACCTAATTAAAATCACCAAATCCGCCTCCCCTTCTCCCTCCCACGTGGCAACCTGTTTACAAACCTTTTTTATACATATCACACACGCAAGTAAGACAATAACACGCGTACGCGGCACGCAACTGACGCCATAGCGAGTCGATTGCTTATATACCGGGGATTCCCCGCGGGAAAAATCTTTCTCTTTCTCTTTACCTGCTCCTCATCGGCGTCGGTGATCGCGTGACCAAGCAAAGATCGCGCTCCTCACTTCGATTGATTATATAGGTAGCGATTGGCCCGTGCGCTCTTAATTGTTGTCGTCCAGCCGCCACCGCTTTACGACGGGGGCGGTTTACGAGCCCCTATTATACTACCGAGCGTTCGATCGCGCCCCCGGGACGCGTCTGATCATGCGGCATGGCCTCGTTTGGTTTTGATTTTCAAATGGGTGAGGTTATTTCGAGGCTCTTATTTGCACCGTCGGATTAATTAATAGGTGTATATTAGAGCGGTGGGGGAAGACAGAGGAGACGGAGGATAAGTGTGCATGGGTGGATGTTAGAGCGAGGAAAATAATATGGCTGAGTGCTGTTGAGAGAAGTTGCGCGGTGGGTAATTCGGAGGAACGAGTATATATATGCGTACATATACCGTTGTGCAGATTGTATGGAGCGATGAATTTGATTTTTTTTCCTGGTATGAAGATGGTGAAGTTTCTGGTAAGTAGAAGAAAAAGAACAACGAAATTTCGTCATGCAAAGTGGGCCTTACTTCGGTCTATTTTCAGAACGTTTTCGTTCTATAGGATGATTTTTGTTGTAAAGGTATAATATAATAAGCAATTATTAGCAGTATTGTCATATTGAGGCCACTTTAGCAGTATAATAGCTTGGCACGTCATACTTTTGGTGCCGCAATCATTAATCAAATTTAGATTGATTTTATTAATAAAAGTATGAGGTTGAAAAATATTTCAAATCAGTCGAAACTATATATAGTCGATTTCCATGTCAAACTATAGGCTTTCCTCGTCAAGTCTCTCTTTCAGCCGCGTAACAGTAATAATTCCGCGCGACCGTAGACCGTTATGTTTTTTTTTCCATGCACCGCGACGGTATAATATTTCTCTGAGCTACGCCGGGGCAGAAAACGTGAGCTTTGAGAGATAGAAACTGGGTGATTCAAATTAGGTCGTGCTGACCCAGATTTATCCGGCGGATAAATATGCCTCTGAGTTTATTGAGGGAAGAATCAACTAACGCATATAATTTATGGGATTTCACTTTTAAATAAATCGAATGACCGCGCCGTTATATATTGGAAAATTATTCCTATTTCACTGTGCATGATTCGAAAACTTTTGTTTTATATCGTAAAATTACGCGCGTTATACTATTGTAAAATGCACATGGAAAATTTTATAGTAAGTCGTAATCATCTCGTTAATATACTAAAATCTGAAAAATTTATTAGTGCTGCTTATTTTGGAATTTCTAAAATTATGCGCACTCATCATAGATATTTTAGACGGAGTATTTTTATCATGGTTAAATACATAATAGTAACGATAGAAGTAACGATTACATTATTCTCTTTAATTAAGGTTCTATTATCCTTATGTACACACATTCGGCACGTGTAGCATGGAACATTTACATCGCAAAAGAAGAAAATATTAGCTCAATTCTTATACGAAACAAGTGAACCTTCTTTCTACTCGTAACAAAGAAAGATATTTTTCTTTTTCTTTATCAAAATACTTTTTACAGCAGAGCACCTGTAATTGGATAATTATTGCGCTGCAGTAAAAGCCCAGTATATGTATCGTAATTATACACATTTTGATAAAAGATCATATACTTCGTAATTGCCTTACCGTGCTCGACTTAATCTACTTCGTTTATACAAAGAAAATTCTTTTCACGTCACTCGGTCAATATTATCTACAAATTTTACTCTTTATTTCTTAATTTTTATCATGACTTTTACAAAGTTCCCTCGCATTGCAAACACCTGTCCTTCATTTTTCAATGCTTAAATAATTATAAGAAAAATTTCATATAAAATTTATAGAACCATACGATAAGAATCTATCCAACAATTATCGATGGAAATTATCTATTTTCCTCCCATTTGTAAAAACATACATCATTTTTATACATCTAATACAACTGGAAAGTGGAAGGAACAAAAATGGTAAAATAATAACTTTAAAAATAGTATAAAAGTAGCGGCGCCCTCATTAAAAGCAGCGGTAGTGTTATATACAGGCACGTTGTAGTAAATTTGGCCCACAAAAATAACTGCAAATGACATACGAAAGCTTTAATATTTTAAACACATGTGCCAAAAACTTTTACCTCATTAGAAGTTAAAATCTGACCAGTAAGTAAAGTGTACCTATTACAATAAAGCTTTATAGTATATCACATACGCAGTTGTTATACTGCAGTTCTCCCTGTACTCCAAATTTACTGGAACGTCCCTGCAGTTAAAACTATAGCAACTTTCTATAAACGAATTCAGCAATAAATTGTAATACACAATCCGGCCCCCTCCCGTCATTCCTTATATCCAATTTACTAAAACTATTAATGTAATATACAACAACTACTTAAACTTCCATTCCTCCACAACGATCAGTAGACGTATCAACAAACACAGACACAAACACGTGTCTCTCCATTAGCAAACTTTCAGACGCGATTATAAATGTACTCCTCCTGTCAACTTCAACTATAACCCCTCTGTACACACAGAGATATCATAAATCCAAAACCCCCAAAAGACTCTCCCGAAAGCTAAAAAAATTTCCACCCACTCTACTCTCGCAAACATTATACGCGACAGATTCTCTCGCACGCGGGGGGGCAATTCGCATCTCTTTCCCTCATCCTCCCGCAAACTATCGTAATCCCTCGACATATACTCCCTCTCCCCGGCATCTACGCGGCGCTGTGTGACGGCACGCAGAAAGCTCGCTCGCGCGTCAAAACCTGCCGCAGGAGCTTGAGTGCCTGCGATGTAACATACCCTCCTCCTCACGCGCAGGCGTATACTTCCTCTCTCACACAGATAATACGCACACTTACATAGACTACTCCTGCAATTATATACCTTCTGTTGCGTCGTTGGTAGAACACGGCGAGGCTCCACGGCCAGCGCCGCTACACCACCACCACCTAGCTTCTCGTGGCCGGCGCAGCAGCAGCATCTCTCTATATCCTCCCGGTCCTAGATACAATATACACACACGGATGATGATGCAGCTCCGCACTCGGTGGTCGCGCGGCGCGCACTACACACCTCCTCCATTCTCTTTTCCTTCCTTCCGTCACTCTTTCTCTCTCTCTTTCCGCGCCCGCGCTACATCACCCAGCCACATATACACAGCAGCTCCTTTATCGATCGGCCCGACGACGACGGACAGACCCAGAGAGAGAGAGAGAGAGAGAGAGAGAGAGCGAGAGAGCACCAGCTGCTGCGCCGCACGCGCGACGTGACACTCGTGCCAAAGACCTCGCGTGCGCGTTGCTGTCCTCCTCTGATCGATGACGATGTATGATGTGTGTGCAGCCTGTGGGTGGGAGACAGTGAAGGCGCTCGTTTAATTAGACAATTAGGCTGCCCCCCTGTGCGTCTGCGCGCGTGTGTACGTGCGTGCGAGGAGGTTTTTATGGGTGATGCTATTTACGCGCAGGGTATTTAGTGCAGAGTGTGCGCCGCGCCGCCCCGGGTGAACGCTTGTATAGTTTATAGCTATAGACCGAGATATTATGTATATATATATATATATTTGGGGGTGCAATATGTTGTTTTTGACGAGTGACCAATACAATCGAGAGAGCAGTTTTTCTTTGTTATTATGTTTTTATATGTAGAGGGGTTTCGTTTGTGATGCAAAGGAATGCAGACAACATTAATTGCGGGTAGGATATTCAAAATGATCGCAATTATTTTCTTGAGCTTTAAAAATTATCGGAATGGTAAATTAATGTAAAAATTTATCCAAAATTTTAGAAATGACATTTTGAAGCTGCTGTAGAATGAAATTAATGCCGAAAGTATATTAATAATTAATAGACTGAGCTCCTAATAGGAAGTATATGTCCAAGCACTTTCAGGCACCCAAACTTCATTATAATGAAATAAAACGGATTTTAAAACCTATACGAGCGTATTATTCGACCTGAAAAAGTGTGGCTAATAGAATATAAAAATAAAGTAATAATAATAATCGTTTTTATTGCCGCAGATTTTTCCTTTAATTTAACAGAAACTTAATACCCTGGGCGCTAAAGGGCGCTTAACGTATATCTGTATAATGAAGAAGTAAATTTTGGGGAGCGAAAATTTACTAGGTGATATGAAGTCATTATAGAAGGAAACGGTAATTGACTTTTACGTTATAATAAGTATTTATACGGAGCATATCTCTGTACTGACGACAAAATAAAATAATAAAGAATGTAAAAATATTAAAAAGAGTATAGATATGTTGTAGGTATAGATTAATAACTCGAGACGCCCAATCGGGGGTATAATACGAGCGCGCGCACGCGATGCCCAAAGAATTTTATGTTGATGTATGTTAATGGATATTATTATACATGCCGGAATTGCGTGCAGTTAATTGTAGAGTATAGACACGGGGGGAGAGCTACACGCTATGACACTTCCACTTTGCGCCGTCGAGGCAGAATGTGATATAATTTTGGTATACAAACTTTTTTTACGCGCCGTTTAACTCAATTTGCTTCGGCGTATATAATTATTTCTGTGATAGATTTGATCTTCGTGAATATAGTGATTTCTTCGGTAATGATTACGACGAATCTATAAAACTGTGAATTTCCAGAATACCTATAGACATCTCGTACGAAAAAAAAACACTCAATGTATCCTAAATTACTCCCAATTGAGTGTAATTTCGGACAATATTATTGGGTTAAGGTAGGTGGCTTTACCGCCAGAATTGGTGAAGCATTAATAAAATTTCATTACAATAGTTTCTTCGCAAGATATAATGTAAAAAACGGTATCATATAAAAATATCATTCTTACAGTAGCAAAAAATAATTTTTCAACAAAATTTCAACATTGCGAAAAATAGATATTGTCAATAAAAAAAAAAATTTTGAACAATATAAATCTTTTTTATTTTTGATCTGATTCAAAATTGGAACGACTCATTTTGTTCCTTGTGCAATTTCATAGGGAGTAAACGGTATAATAATTGGAAAATTCTTAAAGATACAACTATTTTCTTTATAAAAAGCATTCACTAATCTATAAAAAAGTAGATGTATCTTTGCAGGTTTTGAAAATTTTTCAATTTTTATTACCGTTAACTCTCTATGAAATTACATACAAGGAACAAAATGAGCCCTTCCAATTTTTTAAATCTGATGAAAAATAAAAAAAATTTATTTTGTTTGTTAAATGGCGACATCAATTTTTGCAATTTCGTTGACAAAATTTTTTATTATCTAATATTGATATACTTGAAAACTCTAGTAAAAAAGCCACTTAGCGTAAACATCAAACTTCTATTCACTATAAGAAAAAAGACAACCTTCGCCGCTCGTCCAGAAATAAAAGTCAATCTTTGTTTTCATCCCGCACGGATTACAGTTTCTCTCCAGGAGCAATTTTTTTCATTAACATCGTCACCGTCGTTTGCGCGCAGCAACAAAGTCCGCGTCTCTCTTTCTCTCTCCCTCACTTACTCACTCCGGTCGTTCGGATTTTGATGTACGCCGCTCGCTGCCTTAGAATAACAATTATTTCCTTTTCCGAAGCTTATGTACGCAATATATATCTATACGCACGCACAACGCCATGCGGAAGGTATTAAGCGCGATGTAGCTTTATATCGTGACGTCACACGCGCGCGTCGCATTCAAACGACTACGTCAGCGTCGCGCAGCGACAACGTGAAGTTCGAATTGCGAAATCAAGGCGCGAGATATGGCCAAGAGAGAGAGAGAGAGAGAGAGAGAGAGAGAGAGAGACAAAGGGTGTGTGCATCATAGATGGAAATAGGATTTACCAAGTATCAAGTAAGAAGTAATAAAATTGAAAAGTTTTCTTTTACTTTCTTTCCTTTTTTTTATTGTTTGAAGGCAAGAAAAGTACGCGAGGCTATTTTTAGAGTTGAATGGGGATCTTTCGAGAGATTTAGAATGGCATCAGGGGTGTAGTTAATGAAATTTAGATCGCAGCGCGGCGGACGACGCGAACTTTGTTGGCTACATAAATTTCTAAACGACTTTTCTTAAGGAACTTTTTCTCCTTAAGAGTGCGGGAATCTTATATATATATATATACATACTTCTGCACGTGATATATATTTTAAAGACGCCCGTTGAATGGCATAATAAATCTCGTCGGCGGGAAAAGATTCCGGGACACTTATTTAAACTAAATAATTTCTTTGCGCTTGATTTTCCGCTTTCACAGGTGCGACGCTTAAAAATATCGATGAATCCGACCAATAATAGCTTACGAAAATATCGCGTATGATCCACCTTTGTTTCGACTCAATACTATTCCATATAGAAAAACGCGACTCATATTATACATATATACGCATGGCCAACTTTAAATTTTCATTATTTATCGCTCCTTTAAATCACGCACTTATTATACAGCAAGCTCCGTGCGAGCCACTATTTTTCTTTACAAACTCATCATCGCGCTGTGTGCTTTGTAGCTAACTTCGCAAGAGAAATATAGACTGGCGCTCGCACCGAAATTCTCAAAAAAGAGAGAAAAAAATCGATCGAAAACACAATTAATACATTTTTATCCCCGCCAACCCTCCAAACGCGCGATGATCCGCATAATATACGAAAACGCGTCGTCTTCGATACGATTGTTGGAAGACGCGTGAACACGCACAACTAATTAGAAAACGTGCGCTTCTGTTTGCAGCGCGTCGGGCTGTATTTATTAGCGGCGTAATATACTTTATTTGCGCGCTCGATCTTTTATTAATAGCTTAGCAAATAGCGCGTGGGGTGGCGATAGCGAAAGCGGCGGGCCACACACGAAAGTGCGTGTGTGCGAATTGTAATATATATATATAATTGCGAATTAATTGTGCGTTATTGATGCGCGGTTCGTTTGAGCGAACTAGAGGTGATCGCTTTTCTAATCTCGTATGTGTTATACTGCTAATATTTCAGTTGGCTGACGGATAATTATGGGTTGCCGTATAGGAATATTTTAATATTAAAATAGGCATGTAATTATGATCTGATTCTATGCCTTTTGTGTTATAGATTAAGCTATTTTAAGAGTATTTAACATTGTAATGAATATTCTGCGTGTCAATTCAACATTTAAATATGATAAAAGTAGGTGCCACAGACTGTAACGTCTTAATCATATTTTTCTATTTTTCCTTATTTATAGTTTTTGACTATAGTTAATTGTTCCAGTCGCTTATTGTTCTTCGCATTCTCATAAATAGCAAGCGATTGGAGCCATTATTACCAATCACAATTATTATCTTAAAATAACAAAAAAAAAGAAAAAGTTACGTAGAAGTCCGCAATCGGAACAGACATATCTCCAGCTTCATTTATTCCGAAAAAGTTCATTGTAATAACACGTTTTCGCAGAAAGTTTCATATTAGTCGAGTCAATTCATTAATACTCTACAAGCATACTTTTGTCTTTGTTTTTATTTAAAGCACACTTGTGACGTATACATCGCACGACTTCTTTAATACCCATTCCTCAGAAACTGCCTCAATAATCCATACATATAATATTATAGTATATTATGACACTGTTGTGGGAGGTGGTTTTCTACCTTGCTCGAGGTTTTTCGCACGAGCGAAGCGAGAGAGAAAATCGAGCAAGGTAAAAAAACACCGCCCACAAGAGTTTCATACGATATTTTATACCACGAGCGCCGAAAAATCATACCAAAGTTGTGATTTTAAGGTTAGAGTGATATAAAACAATATTGCTCTATTTCTGTACTCAATCAACCCACCAGTAGTAGCATATAAGTATATACACACGTCAAAAGACAACGTCCTCTCTTAATCCATCAATTAATTATATCGAAAAAAAACTTCCGCTGCAGTTATCAATTTATTATCCTTATAACCTAATGCATTTTTTTTCTCCCATACGCTCTACCCACGCGTACACAGGCATACACCTCCCCCCCCCGCAACCGCGATCATTTATCCTTAAATCTCCGGCGTGCTGCTGCTCCCACGGTAAAATAAGAACAAATAGAGACGATCTCCGCGCGCGCGCGAAAAAATCAGTGTTATCCTGACAAACGACGATACACATCCAAGGCAAAAAAAGAGAAAAGAGAGATTATATCCCGTGACGTCAGCGTGTGACGAAAAACTGTCTCGCGCGAGCGTGGCTAAAATTAGAGACTCGTCCCTGCGGGGGGGCGAGTTTACTTGTATGATGATGCCTGCGGCGCAATTACGGCGGGAAATTACGCGGACGAGCGCACCGCGTATACTCGAAAATCTCTTATGTGTGCTATACATATATAGCGATACACGCGACCGCGTATGTATGTATGCAGAATACGTGTGCGATGTATATATAAGAACTGGTAATAACGAGTTTGACGAATGTACGCGATTTATGGGACGACGAAAGCATATCTATGCTTATAGTGTATTGCGTGTAAAAAAATATGGTGGGGGTCGTCGGTATAAAAGGCTGAGAATTTCGAGCGACGAGCTTTTTGGATGGCTTGAAAAAGGCGTGAGAAGAACAATTGGAGCAATTTTCCGGGTTATTGATCAAGTTTCGGGAGTTTGACGGAAATTACACATCATCACAGTTTACCGAGGTATAATGAAAAGTTTTCGAAGATTTCATCATCACTCTGCTGTTAATTAACATTATCTTATACGTTTTTTTAATGATCTGGAAGGTAAAGGATTTGAGAGAAGAAGGTGCCATCGATTTTTCGTAGAGAATGTTTGCAGAGAAAGTAATTCATTAAAGGACCTTAGATGATAAATCTTTGAGGCGAAAATCACCTAGAAAAATATTTTAAAATAAAATTCTTTATATATATTAGTTATATACTAAAAGTAGGCATAATTTCTGATAAAATCGTCGTAGACAGAATCTCTGTTTAATTTCCAACTCTTCAACCCATAAAACTGCATGAATTTCAACTAATTTCGGCACTATCCCATGTAAAATCATCAAATATTCGCTTCAGAAAGTTACGACAAAGCCAAAATGGTAGAAATGCAATATTTTTTAGTAAAATAGGTGTAAAAATTATGACGTTGGGCGATTTTATCAGAAATGATGCCTACTTTTAATATATAATGAGTATACACAAATAATTTTAGTTAAAAAAATTTTTTTGATGATTTTGGTCTCAAAGATTTGTGCTTTGAGACCCCCCTTAAAAAAAGTGTTAACCGTAAAGATGATACGTGATTAGATTAAAGTCCGCGGAATTTTTAAACATTTAAGCTTTGAATTTATAAAATAAGAAAGCATTAAGAAAATATTCAGACATTTTTAGCTGAAACCGCAAAAATAAAGAAAATTTTACTATGAAAATTTAATATTTAATAAACATTATTGCTGAAGTTAATATTATGTGTAAATAAAAAAATAAGAAGACAATAAGTCAATTATATGGTTTACAATCATATCACTATAGATAAACATTCCCTCCTGCCGCTGTAGTTGGCGGATCACCCACTAGATGGCGAGCGCCATTCCACAGCATAGTAGGCGAGTTTATACTATAAAATGAGCTCATACTCGTCTACAGCATCTCTCTCGATTTTAATCAAAGAATCTATTGTACTCAATTGTTTCCCTGCTAATATCAGTTGCTTTAGCCATTTTTATCACAAAATATTGTTATAATTGGAATCGATTCTTGATATAAGTTTACATACATCGGCGTTATTGTCCAGAAGAGATTCTTTTTCGCTTCTGAGTCCTCACCTCCGTTTCATTTATTTCAGCAGATAACCATTTTTACAATAGTTTATTAAAAATTATTATGCTGTATTACAAGTCCTTGGCCGGAATAGCGAAAATCTCACCGTAGATGTTTGTTGGATCAAAGACGATTTGAGTTTGATGTTAGGTCCCTTCGTCAGTGCTTTTATACTTGGATAGCGACCGCTGCACCTACTTTGTGCAAAAAGTATGCTACTAAAAGTAGGCATAATTTCTGATAAAATCGCCCAAGACATAATCTCTGGACGTATTTTACTTATAGATATAATATTTCTAAGATTTTGGCTTTGTTGTAACTTTTGAAGCCAATATTTCACGGATTTTCATGAGACGGGACCTAAATTACTTGAAATGCATGCAGTTATACAGTCCAGGCCAAAGAATTGGAAATTTTTCTCAGTAACCAATTTTAAAATGTCAAAAATTACAAAAATTCTTAATTTAATTCTGAATAAAATTCTTAAAACAACCCGTCATTAACCTTCCCAGCAACGAAATGAAAATAGCTTTCTCTATGTACGAGGAATCAAAAGTTTCGATTCAACGATGTGAAAAATTTTCTCACCGCGACTTTCAAATAACGATCAACTGCACCTACGTTTCCACAGTCACTCCTAACATCAAAACAATCATCCATATCAAGACCTCTTTCTCAAAATTAACAGACTCGCGCTTACTGGGAAATCAATTTTCTGTTAGCACATCACACAAATCTCCCTCATGAAAAACACCGTGACGAACTATACTCGCGCCTGTAAATCACGACCCACTGTGTCACCTGTTCACACATTATAGTTACCCACAATATCTCTCATACACACACCAACAATTGGCGCCTATTCCCGCGACATTTCAATCCCGCATTAACTCGACAGCCCCATCGAAATATGTACACACATACACTACAAACAAACCGCGCGATCGCGGGAACTCCATACCCTCCCACACACAGATCGACTTCGATTTATCAAAGCCACGCGTTTCGGCGTATTATACACGCGTGCGCCGCACTGCGCGCGTGACGTTGAGTACACACGCCACCTGCCTCGACGCAGAAATCGCTCATATACATCATACTCTCTCGCACACACACACAGCATGATCCTTTGTGCCGAGAGCATCAAAGTCAACAGCAGAGAGAGAGAGAGAGAGAGAGAGAGAGAGAGAGAGAGAGAGACAGAGATGCGAAAAGAACAAAAGAATCCTAATACCCCGTGCTCTTGTATTCGATCCCTTCGATTTTTTTTTCACCCACGCGGGTATACATGCAGTGTTATACCCGGTAGCACGCGCCTCGGCCAACCTATATAGTAATACGCGCGTATATACCCACGCGGCTGTAAAACGCGCGAGATCATAAAGACAGGCGAATTTTCGCGCTGTTTGCCGCGAGCCAATAATCAAACATATATCCACCCACACGCATACAGTCGTCTCATTAATTCATCACACTCTCGCGCGACTAGCTCCTCTCTCTCTCTCGCAGGTGAGTGCCGACGACGAGGCGGATCACGCGGGGCTCGGGAAAAAATTTTCCGCGCTATATACATTATACACACGCATACACACACACACACACACATGTATATAATAGCGCGCGAGACGCGCTGCCGGGGCTTTTGATAAAACTGTCGAGTCGCGCGGGCACCGGCCGAGTGCACCTCTCGCGATCTCGCTGAGAGTATAGTTGCGACAGTGTGCGCGACGTTGACAGAGAGTACAAGAAGAGGAGCAGAAGAATGGCAGGGCCGGTGCAGGGGAGGCTGAGGCTCGTGGCGCCCGACGGCGGCTGGGGTTGGGTCGTACTGGTGGCCGCGGTCACAGTCAACGTGCTGATACCCGGGACGGTCAAGTCCTTCGGTGTGCTCTTCGTCGAGTTCCTGAGGGTGTTCGAGGCGACGCCCACCGAGGCGTCCTGGATGCCGGCGATATGCTACTTCTTGTACAGCTCGTTGGGTGAGTATGTCGGAGGAATCAGGCAGATTTGTTTTTTCTTTGTTTTTTTATCGAAGCGTTTGGAATATTTGGTTGGTCAGCTGCGTGCGTACTTAGTGTGCTCAACTTTTAGGTTTATTGTTTAAAGGACAAAGCGGCCGATAAACTTTTGTATTGAGCATATTGTTTATTCCAATATATTGGAATTAACAATATATAAGAGTCTAATTCCGATTATGACAGGAAATTGTGATTCACAGAGTTCATCTCGGGTCATACAAATAAGATGCACTATAATGTTTAACTCAAATTATTGTGAATATACTCTTTTAATTTTGGGTACGTAATAGTACATTACGATACAAGTGCGGGAAAGTAGATTTTGAGCATACGTTTTTTGCATAGCCTATGGAAAAACGGATTTTTCACACGGAGTGTCGAAAAGAAATAAATAATAATAATCTATTAGATGAAATTTTGTTTGTGAATGAAATTATTATTATTTACTCTCTATTTGTAAAATAGTGGATAAGTCACTATTTCAGAGCGAAATCTACCTATATGCACTCCGAAATAGTGCATATTATACACTATTTTGTCCGTGGAGCACTTTCCACTATTTTACTTTTAGAGTATGTTAATTGATACAAATCTGTTATAGGTCAAGGAGATATCGCGTATAGAATTTACGTTAATTTTATACGAAACAAAGATAGTTTTCTACATCATCAATTATTTTTGCTGATATATACCAAATTTTTTCGTAAAGGCTTGTTATATTACTTTCCAATATACTATTTAAACTATTTTTTTCATTTCTTCATAACTAAATAGTTTGTTATATTTACTTTGTATATTAATTTAAATATCCTGATTAATTCATAAATCGCAAGTCCAGTTGAGTCAATCCAGATTTACACTATTCAGCATATATAATTATACGTATATAGCGACAGTATTGTCTTATTGAATTTGACGCACACCGTAGTATTTATCTTTTAAATCAATCACATAAGTTTAAAATGTAATCGTTAGTAATAATTCTTTCAATTTTAATCTTAATTAACAACGTTATCAGGTTGCGTCAAACCATTAGGTTATTGACTCTAATGTCTAATAACGTATTGAATGTCATCACTCGATTCGTACCCTGCTTCATGGAATTTTTCAAAATTCAAAAGCTTTTCAAACATCCCGAATCTCTGAATCAATGTTTTTCGTATATATACTACCGTAGCCATTCCTCTCATCCTTACAACAATATACTACCGTATCTTAATATGATTGCAATGCAATTTTTTTTATGCATAAACCGGTAAATGACATAAAACCTATATCGAATTTGCACATAATGTTTTCCTTTAAATCCTAAAATAAACCAAACTGCATAATAGAAGTACCTTTTAATTTTTTGTTATTTGTATTCTCACTTGACGAATGTATCTATATTTGCCCATATTGTTCTCACTGCAAAAGTTCAAAAATATAAAAATGTTCAATCAATCAATCATCCTAATTAATGATTATGAATGAACTTTATTTCACAAATGTTCAAACTCAGACGGAAGAAATACAGACGTTCATTGTCAAGCGACAAGGCCATTGCATTAAAATTTCAACATTATATGCAATGGAATCAACCCGGTCTCCTTTAACAGCCATAGTGTGCATCGTGTGTACCTTTTCCGATAAGGAACTTTTGAATCAACTAATTCTCAATGACTTTAAATGCAAGCACAGCAAATGCAAATAAATCGCATTTAATTTTTATTTGACTATTTTATGTAACGTGAATCAGCTTTCAACGCGAATAACAAGTCTCGTCCCATCAGCATCAGCTGATTCCATACTTTATCGTTAAATTTCGTCGAGACAAACTTTCCCCCTTGACACACACATCATTTGCATTATAGAATTAATGAAAAGTTGTATAAATAAGTATACATACATAAACAAACTTTAATTTTTATTGAAAATTTTCTTCAAAATTTCAGGTCCGTTGACAAGCATCCTGTCGATGAAGTTCTCGTACAGGAGCGTGACCTTCGTCGGTGGCTTGTTCGCAGGGGGCGGCCTCATACTCAGCTACTTCGCCAACTCCGTGACGTATCTGTACTTCAGGTGACCAATAAGCAAAGTACACGACGCTTTAACAGAATTCTTCTGCGCTTTATAAGCGACCGCTTGGCGCGTGCATCACTAACGCATTCGTTTTCGTCAATTTTTCGTTACAGCATCGGTATCATGCTGGGAATCGGAGTGGGATTGTGTTTTCCCGTTACGATCTACATCGTCAGCGAGTACTTTGACAAGTACCGGGGACTGGCCACAGGACTGACGATATCCGGTAGCTGTATCGGTACGATAATGCTGCCGCCGTTCCTGCAGTATCTGCTCAAAGAAGTAGGCTATAGGTGAGTTAATTTAATAAACTTTTTGGGTAGCGTGCGAGGAATAATTATTCATTGGTATATAGGAGTGTATAGGATTGGACGTGTGAGTCATAGGTACCTGACGGATGAAATTTACAGCGAGGATAAAAGAAAATCGCACGTATATATATATATATTATTTTTACATGAAAAATCATTCATATCGGCACGATTACCTCGTTTCTTTAATAGACAGTTTATAAGCATTCGAGTGCGCGAGAAAACCTGTATTTGCCCGGCTAGACGGTGTACTATCGATAATTTACCCAAAGATCAATTATTTTATATTACGTTCGCTTGAAATGCCTGATGAGTTCATTATCACGCGTTCTAAATGTGTTATTTATTGACTTGATGGTTCTCGAAAGCGATATTGAAAGAGACATCGTCTGAGTAAATAAGTTTTGAATGAAAATAGCCAGTTTTTTTTCCTCGGTAGAATTGAATTTTCACGATATGATGGCTTTATTACACGAATATTGACACGAGTGTTTCTGATTGATGGATCGAACGCGAGAGTAAACGAGATAAGGAAGTTTTCACGGTTCATTTTACGTTTTCAGTAGTACGATGGTAATACGTTTTAATTGCAGCGTAGAAATAATCATATGTTGCAATTTTTAGGCGTACTTTAATCATTTAGAGATAAAACGTTGCTTTCCATATTCTTTCCGATATCGAAAAAGACACAAAAGTTGAAATACGTGTTGAATTTTATTGAAAAACACGTGATTGTAAAATGTTTTTGAAATAAATTATTTTGAAGGTTTATTAAATTTATATGAGAAATTAAATTAAATAATGTTAAATTATTCTTACTTTCTTTGATTGCAAAAATTGATTGATTGAATTGCCTTTTACTTCTGATAAATGGTTATTCGATAATAGGAGTTCATAAATATTTTTTCACTTCATTCTCGAAACTCGCCACTGAAAAGTTTTAGTCTGATTTTCATTCATGTCAAGTAAAATATTTACGCAATAATCGTCACGGGCATTAAACAAAAAAAATTTGTATCACAAATTTTTGGCTAAATAATAAAACCACTCGAGTTAAGTAATAAAAAGTACACATTTTGTGCCATAAGTGAATTAAATCATTCGCATTACTAAATAAGTTTTTACATAAGTTGAATTTTTAGTTCGATAAAGATGCGTCATCATAAAATAATGTAAATTCTTTTATGCATACAGAAATACGTGACTGAATGTATTTTACTTTATTAGTATCCAAATACCTGTGAAAAACAAACATAGAAACAAAATTTATAACGTGACTCATAAATCTTTTTGCTAAACAAATCCTAACAAATTTATGGTAGATTCAAAATATTTTATCTCACCGTAGAAAAAAATTATTTATAATCTTAGACACGTATTAAAAACTATAGTGTATAATCATTCATTAGAAAAAATGAAAACATTCAAGTCTTTCGAATATACGTATATTCATAAAAATTATCACAAAATTGTAAAATCGGCACTGTAACTGATTATAATCGTCAAAATGCACGTAATCGTAATAACTTATAAGCAATGTGGATTTTTAACAGCTACTTAGAGTACCGATTTTACAATTTTGCTTTGATTTCTGATTTTTAAAGCTTATATAATAATATTCCGATAGCATTTTTATATTATAGATCGAGAGAAATCCAAATTTATCAATTGCTTTACACAATTATTTATCGCAGTGTTAACGTGAAAAACTTACCTTTCACAAGGATCTTACGTCCTATACAACCTTAACCCACCATCATCTAACTGTACACATTATACTCTCTCCCATTCCAGAGGGGCCGTGCTAATAGTAGGCGGCATAATCCTCAACTCACTCGGCTGCGCGATGCTCTACCACCCCGTGGAGCAGCACATGCGTCTGGTCGAGGATCCACCGGAAATCCCGCCGGAATTACCGCCGAAGAAGATGATTAAGACGGAGTTCGGCGACCTCGTGTCGGCCTCGCATCGCAGCAGCATCGTCTCGACGGTCGGCTCGGTGACGCTGGATCCGAGGCGCGATCCGAGATTGAGCATGATTAGCTTGTCGCAGAAACTGGCGAGGAAACGAAAGCAGGGACAGGTGAGAATTAATTTTTTTTTGTAGGTTACAACGAAAAGTTTTTTTTCTTGAAATTATAATGATCTTGAAATTATAATGATCAAAGGGTCTGACTGAAGTAGTTTTTTTCAAAACTTTTATACATTACGACAGACTATCGCAGGAGCAATAAATTTTAGAAGAATCAAAAACTCCTTTTTTTACATTTTCCAAATAATTTCCCATATAAGATCGAATATTGGAACAATATCACCTCAATGTTGCTTTGACATTTTCGTCATTTTCGCGAATATTTCCTCAAGGTTAATAGACATGTATGCAACCCTGAGGCAATATTGATGCAAACCTATGATTTCTGCTTATCCATTGCAAATTTTTCAGTTCCAATTCTTTATTTTAACATTGTAACAATATTGCTACAATGTTACGTGCAATATTTCTGCAAGGTTGTACGATATTGGCGAAAGTTCAACGAAAGGAAAATTTTTATTACTGTAAGTCTCGTTTTTATAATTTATAAAAAAATCAACTTTCGCCAATACTGCATAATACGTACTTATAAATAATTGTTAGATTTTCAAAATTAATGACCGATATAGCAATCACATCGCAATTATTTATTCGCTTCACCGCGGGTTACAGCCTATCTAAAAATAAACACACTTAAAAGATTAACTCTCCTCAAACAGCAAACCTCAGAGGACGACATCCCGGAACCGGAAGACCCGCCGCGTCCGCCCCTCTTCGATCTTGCCATTCTCAAGGACCCACTGTACCTCCTAATCCTCATCTCGAACTCCACCTCCGCCATCAGCAACACGAACTTCATGATCCTCCTGCCCGTGTACGCCGTCTCCGAAGGCTACGACCGCGATTCCTCAGCGCTGCTTCTCTCAGTCGTCTCCCTTCTCGACCTCGTCGGTCGCATCGGTGGCTCCTCGCTATCCGATATCAACCTCATGCCGAAGCACTACTACTTCGTCGGTGGCCTTGGCCTCAGCGGCGTCGCCCTTGGACTGTTACCCATGGGCACGAGCTACATGTACCTCGCCAGCTTCTGCGCACTCTTCGGACTGGCCTCCGGATTGTATATCGGCACGACTGCTGTCGTGCTCGCGGACATGCTGGGACCTGAAAGACTCGCCTCTTCTTACGGGATCTCGCTGTTCGTCAACGGTTTGATGCAGCTGGTTGGCCCGCCCGTGTGTAACATCGCCTACGAGAGGATCGGCTCGTACAAGCCGATTTTCGTCACCTTAGGAATGATTCTCATCTGCGGTACCTCGCTGTGGTCGATCATGCCCATTCTCAGAAGGAGGGTCAACGAGAAGGCAAAAAAAATCGAGGCCGAGAATGCTGCGTAAAAAGAGATGGAAACCCAATACCCAATAAGCAAAAACAAAAATTTGGTCAACTCTTTAAGACTAAGTACTTTATGAATTCTTTTTTATCAAAGTTGTCATAAAGAGTTATACGTATTGATATTTTATTCCGATCACGAATGTGCCATCATACAGCACTATCAAAATATTCTTTACCTAAATTACTTTCTAATTACTATTTATTCACATTATTTTTTTTATTATTAAATATTTTTGAAATATTTTTTACAAAGTTATTTCGTTGAATACTTGCGGTGATTATACTTAAAGTAATATTTGTGATGGGACATTCGTGATCATATTTAAAGAATCCTTTTACCCTAAATCTTTGCTTGCTGGAAAATCATTAGCTTCGGGGTGAGATTATTTTGTCTATGGGTATAAGGGAGAGTAAGAGTTTTAGGGTGAACGGGTATGGAGAAAACTTTGATATTCTTTTTTTTTAGAAATTGTTTTTATATGCAATTTGTATCCTGTATACGCGTGAATTTTCACAGCTCGGTACCGTTATTTCTTCGTAATTTGACTAGGTATTTACAAATAGATAGAGCTCGTTAAAAAAAACATGTTCATATTAATTTGAGGTAAATTTAGGACCTCAACAAATGAATTATGAAATTCGATTACAGTAAAAACTATCGTTAATCCTATAATTAGAACTCATAAGCAGCGTTATTTTTATAATAATTCACGATAATTTTTATGATATTTCAATATGATACTGCGTCTTTATAAAAAATGTAAATCGAATTACGATTCGACTGTTCACGTTCACTTGGTTGTACTTTTTGCTTGTATGAATTTTATTGAAAAAACTTGAGAGATTTATACATTTAGCGGAAAAAAAATTCAGAATGGAAGTTACAAGGAAAACAGACGTTGGTATATATTATTGGTATAAGCCGCAGATCTTCCGGTAAACGATTTCTTTTTTTACGCACTTACCTACAACGTGTACCTATACTCACGAATTTTTATTTGCTATCGCGTCAGGTGAACCTTATTTGATCAATAGCTGGCATTACATTATGAAGGATTTCGAAGAACGATCCGAACAAATTTATTATTATCAATAAACGTACAGTATGTAAATATTTAAACATCAAGAATGTTTATGATGGTTGTATGAATTTAAAGTATATTAAGGGAAAAAACTATTATAGGGGAACTTTTAAATGACGTTTTTTTATTACTTTCTATAATGTATATATAGAAATTATAATGTAGCATAATAATTAGTATTAAGATAAGATAACAATTTATGTTTGTTAGGAAATATATGAAAAAATCATATGTAATTATGTACATATGTAAAATGAGGTGCGAAATGTGCGTAATGATGTAAAATTATTTTTGTACTTAACAGTTTACATGAAGATATGATACTTTTATTGTTGAAATCAAAATATGACGAAGCACGATATTATAGAATTACATATCATTTTTTGTACATATCATAATCATAGATTTATTTTTAAACTTACAAGTAAGAATGTATTATGGAACAGCTGCAGCTACATAGTATTAACAATTAAGATGTCGAGTATTAAGAGTTTACGAATGTAAATTTATATTACGAAGAATGAAACGTTTTGTTTATATACATGCTAGTTTTCTAATGCACGATTATATATATATGTAAGTCGTTTAATATTATATGTAAATATATGATTTATAAATAATGAATCGATGCTAAGTTTGACGTATTGAATATTTTCTAAGGTTGACGATCGTTGAATTATATATATATATATTCATTTACATATTTACTAATACATGACTTTTTAATTAAAGCTTGATCAATATAAGTCATAATGAAAAATTGTTTAATAGCTAGTATAATTGTATGATTGTGTATTAATTAAAATGTGCTATATTACATACATTATACATATATAATTTATACCTTTTACTACGAAAACTTGTGTAATACCGCTTTAAAAAAAAAAATGATATCGTGAAATCAAATTAAAAAATTCACTAAAATAATATTAAAATTAATGCTTTAATAAATCGTTTTTCACTTTAAATGTAAAAAAAATATATTAAATATTTTTTTTTCGTCTTACCAAACTCGTTCTTGCGTATATCTATTGAACTTCAAACTTCACGTTCGCGTACGTCTGCTAATGCTAACTAACTTAATTTTCCAAGTTATTATAACATAGCATTTTGTGTGGCATTTTACCGTAGTATTATCATTCTAGAACGCATTTTTCGCAGTCTAAGAATAAACAGTTTAATAAATTAGACGATAATTAATAATAATGATGGCTAAACATTTTGTTTTAATTATGAAATGGCGTGACGCAGCGCCTCTAGCAGCTAATTTTCGTACTATCATTGAAGTCAATTCCAGTACTCCAGCTGATTGTCTGTGATAACTGTGTTTTCAAGGTGCAGCGCAATACAATGTACACATTTGGTATACATACATACACGGTATACGAGGCAATAGGTTATAGGCAGTTACAGTGCATGTACATTGCAATGATAAGCTAAACTGTGTGTTTATTTACAAGTCAATAAAGTCGTACGAGGTAAGTCTCCGTCGCAACATGAAGAAGAGAAAATTTTAAAATCAAGTGGATGAACTTTGTACTTATTTACTGTCAAAAAACTCGCGCCAAACAAAGACGAAAAAGATCGGGACTTTCGCAGCTATTTGGACTGTGAGTAGGTATATATAATGCCTGTAATTTACGTCGACGTAACCTATTCAAAAAATTTTCCTTTGCTTGGCATGTTTGTTTTTCAATTTTTCACCAAGCTATTTTTTATTTTTCTCAAGAAAATGTAAGGAGAGCATAGAGAAATGGCCGGTGGACGACGATGTCCTGGAGGACGAAGTACAAGTGCTCGTATACAAGTAGGCACTAGCAACAATGTATCATCATCGAACAATGGCATTAATTCTGGAGTTTGCAATGTCGATGACAAAAAAAATCTCAGTGAGCAAATGTCCATTGGGCGTACACTTGCTCCTAAGCACGTACCCATACCCACCATTCCTGTGGATGGACAGCTCATGTTCGAAGTAATGTCACTGGTAACATCACTCGTAGCTGCTTCTCTGCAATTGCTGAATTTGTACAAAACTGTTTGGTGGCTACCTCAGTCTTACAATGAGTATAGTATGGTAAATAATTGTTATAAGCTCAAGGAAAAATCAATAATCAATAATTTACAATAAATGTTCAATATTTTAAAAATAAAACAACTAAAAACTATATTATACTTTTTCTAGAATTTTTACTTGATGGATACTTATCTTCTGGTATTTATTATAACAATGATTGCCCGACAATTTGTATATGCACTTCTTTGTAAATCTCTGGATATTGTTACGCCACCTCGGTGGCTACAACTTACACAAAGAGTGATGAGGATATTGCTTCTGTTGATTGTTATGTGTATTCTCTTTTGGTGCCTGTATCACATGAGTGAAAGACATAATGCCATCAAAATTTTTTACCTTTGTTATCCGTAAGTACATTATTTTTTGTATGTATTAACTCAATTATATGAATGTAAAATTAGTAATCAATTTTTATGTTGCAGTATATCTATATACTTCCTAATGTTTGGAACTAGTGTAGGGCCCTTTTTTGATATATCTACTGCTCCTCTTTATGTGAAAGAGGATCGAAAAACAAAATTTTTACTAGGTAAATTATTTTACAAACTTTTATATGAAGTTAAATAATAAAACTAACGTGTCTAATAAGAAAATTATTTACCTTCTTGTATCTTTATTAGATAAGCCATTGCATAATTGCTCATTAAATGCACCAGCTATTAGAGCTGAAGTATCAAGTCTAAAATCAGACTTCAATCGTCGTCTAAAAAGAGCTTTGTTTGCATCATGTGGGAGTGCATACTTATGTGGTGTTGCACCTGTGATATTTGTTCCTCAGCATTTACATTTTGATGTAATGTGGGTTGTACAGCACATTGTTCTAATATGGGTTGGAAGATTAGGCGCACATTTTACACAGGCATATCCTGTGAGGTAAGATAAAAATATTTTTTACATCCTTACTAAAGTTTACATTTTAAGTTATTAATTGTAATTTAGTAACTAAATAACATATTTTTAAATAACTTTATATTTACTTATTAATAAAACATTACTTTATCAAAATCCAGATACTGTGATGTTCTTCATAGAGCTGCTCTTCATCTTGGAAAATGGTCAAAAGTGGAAAACAAGAATACTCACATACCTGCGCAAGCTTGGAATGATGCAGTGTTGTGGCCTCACGGATCCCTAGTAAGGCACAACAAAGAACTCTATCGTTCTGAAGGGCTTTGTACAGCTGCTGAACCGGGAAATTCAGGCCATTACCGATTTTACGTAAGTATTATTAGAAATTTTTTAAGTCAATTTTTTCTTTTACAAAGCATAAAGTATGCGATGTTTCAACAGGCGTTATTTGGCAATCCCACGGTTTTACAATGTTCTTTATTGGGATTGGAGTTAACTCTTATCGCTGTTCAAGTTCTCGTACTAATCCGAACAACGGAGTGGTATCGAATATTGTCCATGAGTCTTCTGATTGTGACGAATTATTACACGCTCTTCAGACTGACGAGAGACTATTTGGTGTGTTGGAAAGTTTATCGTGCTGAACGGATAGTTCAGGAGAAAGCACAAATCGCACTGTCGAGTAATTCTCAATAAAAATTTAAGAAGAGTTTTTAAAAAACCAAAGAGATACAACGCTAAGAGGAAAATATAAGTTCATTTTTATTCTTTCTCATAAAATACATTATACAAACTCAACAAGGATTAACTTATTTCAAACTTAATAAATATTTATAGACAATAACAAAATTATAAAAAAGAAAAAAGAAAAAAGAAAAAAAAAAGAAGTAATGACCGTCAACGGTACTACTGTAGTAATAGAAACTTACACGACTATTCACAAATTTGAGATCGAATTTCAATTAGAGACAATCTACACATCTTCTAAAATATGATTGGCAAAATAGAAGAGGAGAAAAGTTCGAATAAGAAGACTTGCTAATTAGAACATTTGTATATTGTGCTTCTTGCAGCGAGCCTGCTCGTCTTATTTATTATATTTTGTATGTTTGGTTTCTCTTAAAAACATCAATTCCTCGAAACGAAGAGAGAGACAGAAAAATAAGGGTGTATGCGCGTTATAATTTGTGTTTATCGGACCTAGAGTTCGTCATCTTTCCATTAGTTATACATGCAAGATAAAATATGTTTGTCGTGGCTTCTCGTAACGAAGTTTCAGAAATTGACATAACTTGATTTGTATTTCACGTTTTTTTTTCATCTTCTTTCATCGTCATCTTCTTCCTCTTTGACTGCGATTGCTGCACACGGTACTTGGCAGTTTGTATATGAAATTCCAGTGGGCGTATGTACGTGGTACGTCGCTCTGACAATCGAAACAATAAAAACCATGCGTTCGAGATCAGAAAAAGAGAGAAATGTGTGAATCGTTTTCAAGTTCAATCCATATATGCCTCTTTTCTCCCTTCCCTTCCGGCATGCGTGAAAGAGCGTACACGTGCCGCCAACAGCGTATATATATATGGCTATTACCCCCGCGACGTTGTCGTTGTCGCCTTCGTCGTTTACACCGCCTGCGTGTCTTTGCGAGCTGTGAACGAGACGATCGATCGGATCCCTTTGACAGAGGTCTAAAAATAAAGGCGATAAATGTTAAATTGCTTGCAAAGCTCGAGAATGACATCAATTAGAAATCTAGACCGATGTGCAGGTGGTGTAAGTATGCCTTACCTTCTTTTTTGAGACGTTCAAAAAGTCTTTGTACAATTCAGAACGCAGGTACCTCGAGTAAGAGTCGCTCTTCATCAAATGATACACGTGTGCCTGTAAAGAAAAGTATTCATAAATAACTTTTCGTTTTATTTAATTTTTTTCTTTTTTTTATAGAAAAAGAAAATCAATGTCTTGTTTTGTTAGTGCATATAGGATTATGCTTTAGCAAATTATAGTACATAGGCATATGAATTTTTTACATCTCTTACATACTGAATAATTTATTTAACCGTTACAAAATCAATATAGTATAAAAAAAAAATTTATAATCTTAGTGTTTAAACGAAACGTACCGCTGCCACGTCGAAAGACCATTGATCTGGCTTCTCCAAATTTCTCTTCGTCGTCTCGTACGATCGCGAATCGACGTTTATCGGGCAGCTGGCGTCGGGTGCCAAAAATTCATTCCAAATCTCCATCACCTTATCGCGAACTTCCTTCTGAGGTAAAGTTTTAAGATTGTGTACCGCTTCCCAAAATCTGCATGGCACACGGAAACAAGAATGAGTTAAATAAAGTACAGTATTTTAGTTTCTTTTTTCATGCCACTTACTTGAGATTTTCCCCGCTAAATTCTTTATCGAGGAAACGAATGAACTGATCCCTACCGACGGGATCTTGCAAAAGCTCCTGTAGACTGAAAGCCCATCGTTTTACCCGTCTCGCCGATACTTCTTTCCTGTAAAAAAATACCAATATTAATATTAAATGTATATAATTCATATATTTTTGTAATTGACATTCACAATTTTTTAAACCAAACATTCGCGATAAACAATAGTCACGAAAGCTTCGAAATTCAAAAACTTTGACAAACCTCTTCGAAACAACGCGCGCACGGAAGAACCCTCGGAAATTTTTAATTGCGCTCGAGGGACGCGAGAAACTTCTACATAAGTCTACATAGAGAGTCAAGCAGTTTGACATATCAGTAGTTCGTAAAGTATGATGAGTAACACGGACGCCAACTTTCTACAACTTGAATTCTCGAACTCGGAAGTTTACAGTAGGAACTTGTGAGAAACAAAGCCCCATATCAATGCACAACTTTCTTTTCCGAAATTGCCGGATCAAAGTTAAGATAAGGGAACAAAAAAAAAAGAGGGAAAATTGTTTTCGTAATACGATTTTTGCTAACTTACGGTAATTTGTCCTGCTCCCACATCTCGAGGCTGTCCGATATCCAGGGATTAGGGTATTCGGGTAGCGTGAAGAAGGGGTCGTATTCCGCATACTGCTCAAAGTAGCCAATCAATCTGAACAAGAGAGACGATCAAATTAGTAAAATTGTATTCATAATTTATTGAAAGTGTTTACGGTAATTTTTATTTATTATTCTATTTCATAGTTAAGATAATTTTTGATAAACTTCTATTTTTATTCTTGTATTACGTAAAAATATCGGAGATTAAAAAATTATTAATACTTTCACTGGAACCGGCATGACCCATGTATGGTTCATAAAATATTAAAAATTTTGTTATTTTCATGCCACTGTAAAAATGTTAAGTGGATAAAAATATTTTACCAGTAATTACCATATTTTCCAAGATCTTAGAAAAATGAAGCAACACCATTATTTTGTATGATTCGAAAATGCTAACTTCGACGTTTTAAAATTCCTAAAACTCTTCTTGTATATCATTATAGCCGCATTCAAAGTGTTAATAGAGATCGAGAAAAGAGATTATTTATTGGTAAAATGCATTTCTTAACTATTGAAGACATTCAACTACTAATAATTATTCCCCTTTCTGAAAAAATGTCATAATATAGTGATTTAAAATTCTTATAAAAAATTCCTCTTTTTCCCTTTAAATTCAACGTACTGTCAAACAATAAGTATGAAAGCCTTCCAGCCCAAAAGCTATACACCACCTAGTTATCCAAAAATGTTCACTGAAAAACGTACACCTTCACCTTTGCCTTAAAAAACAATCGCATATAAAACAACACTCACGCATCAGCGACTTTCGACACTTTGATGATCCTCCTATCTAGCCGCTGCTTCAGCAGCTCGACGTCCTTCTTGAGCTCCCCGAGGCTGCGCTGGTTAGTGAACCGCCCGTGTCGATTTGCGTTGCTGCCCATCGTCGTCCCCACCGCTAGTCGACCGATGCCAACACCACCACTCGCATTCCGACAGGCCTTCTTGATGTCCAATTCCGTCGTGTTCACACAGCCCGGCTGTAAAACGCATGGAATGAGGGTTTAATTTGGAATTGGATGAGTAAGTACAGTTTTTATGGCGACTTGGGTTAATTGTTAAGTGCTGGGATGAAGTTGGTTCGTTGCAGTCAAATTCATTATGAGTGGTGGCATGTTGTGAATCATTCGTTAGGTATATGTATATGCCGTTTTTCGTTATTATATGGTGTTTTCCAAATAGTTAGTTATAACTGATTTTTTTTAATGTAGAAATTTAGTTTAAACTGAAAGCTCAATTTTGTTGATAATTTTTTAGCACGTACGAAAAAAAGGGTATACACGAAAACTGTTCTTTTAGATGCATATGAAAATTGTTGATTCTCCATGAAAAAAAAAAGATTCTTAGATTCTGTAAAAAGAGTTTATATTAATACACTACCATCCTTATAGAAAGAAGCTCAAAATAAAACCATTTTATTTTCGACAATTTGACGGCATGCATATACCCGCATATATATGCGATCGTATTCAAGAAGGAAATGCGAGCAGCACATAGAGAGAGGCGGCCGATTAAAAGCTAATGGAAATGCTGATGAGCGTAACGACTTTAAATTGATATTAATTATTTGATCTCGGTACACCGCGCGCAGTCGCATCATAACTGGGTTTCAGACAGACAGCCCTTTACCCCGCAGCTGACAAATTGAGGCGGATTTAATTGAATAAGTAATATACGCCCGCAAGGAGTGGAGGTGCGCGGCCTATATATCCCGTCATATTTCCAAAAATATTGAAGCGAGCTCGAAAGGAATGTCGTTATTAGGGCTTGAGAAAATTATTAATAGTGATGGGAGACGAAAGGGTATTCATGAATTATCAAGTTTTCTGAGTTTCGAAAAGGAACGTTTGTTTATTAAAATCCCTCGTAGAAATGTTAACCAGAAGCTAGCTATTTTTCAGTTAACTTTATCGCTAAAAACGAATATGGCTTGTATTTCATAATTATGGCATTTAAACTTCATAAAATATCTATTTTAAGTAATAGTAGAAATTTTAGATGAATTATATTATTTTTGCTCAAAATGCTTGCATTTAATTAACACGTTAGCTATAAAATACGGTTAATTTTTTATCAGGAATGCAATTATGTTTTGGTTGTAATGTACAAGACTGATATTTTTATTAATTAAAAACGTGATTATTTCAAAGTAATGATCTACTTGCAGACGCGAAAGATTGAATTCAACTTTTAATTTGAATTCTTTAAAAAAAACTTCTTTTAACTATATTTAAGACTCTTCCATTTAGTGATACTATATAGTTATAATTAAAGAAAATTTGATTCAACTTCATTTATAGAATATAGCAATTATAAATAAAAAATTAATTAAATTAATTAAAAATTAAAGCCATTAAAAGAAAATTATAACCATTAATTTACCCCATCATGAAGCAACATGATAATTTTCACACCTCAAATTAATGATTTCTTATTTAATGCACAAGAGAAAAATATACCCCTTTGCGATAAAAAAAAAACATTCCGAACCATGTCAGAAAAATAATAATTCGATAATACCAACCATCGGACGATGGACATCCCAGAACGCCCGCTCCTGGCTGTCCAGCACCTTGCGCTCGAGCTTGTCGCGCTTCTTGTCGACCTTGTTCTGCGCCTCGGCCTGCATGAAGATGAACTCCCACTTGCGCGAGAAGAGCTTCTGCAGGCGCGCCAGGTAGTCGGCCTCGTACTCGGCCAGCTCCAGCCGTGCCTTGTGCTGCATCGAGCGCTTGCACAGGTACACCGCTGTATAGGCAAACAAAGCAAGATATATATATATATAGGATTTGTTGTTCGATTCAATATAGCGATAATAATACGCTATTATTTATGAAATGAGAAAATGTAACTTCGCGGATTATTTGTTGAAAACATCCGAGAAGTAAAGGAAAAACTGTCGACTACGAACTTTTATATATAGATGTACGAAAGTAGGTAAGTGCCGAGTATATAGCAATAGACATTTAAAATATAATTCAAGTTATTATTTGAGACACTTGTTCTTCAAGATTGTCTTTTCAGTAAAAAGACACGTAATGCTCCAAGGAAGTATCTGCAATTGTATTCGATTTTTAGTATTATAAGAATAAGAATATGTGAATTCCGTCTAAGCATTTATCAATACAGAGTATTTACGTAATAATTGTCGACCGCGATGTACATTTTTTTTGCAATTGTGTGCATAAAGTGCACGCTTGCAAAAACTATCATTTGAAATACGATCGATACGATTGCAAAGTATGCTGCTATGTGTAATTAAATTTGCATATTATGAATGTACGACCAATGAGATGTGATGGATTTGACGAACCGTAATCAGTGTTTTCGGGCTCCCAGCAATTTGACGGCCAGAAGTATGGGGTTTGAAAGCGGTAAAATGTATTGTCGTTCTTAACGGTGAGACTGTGGTCGTCGATTGGAAAGAAGTAACCATGGGCTGCCATGAGATGGGCGACGTGGAGGGCCTCTGAAAATTCAAATTTTCAAGTCAGTTGTGCGTTTGTGTTTGGATCTGAAAGATCAGCAAAAATCCTTTATGGATGAACAGGAAATATTCAAATTTTACTATACACACTATAAGTTAAAATAAATTAAAAAACAATTAAATTATCAATTGCGTCTATTTGGAGAAGAAACCATTTGAAAATAGAATTTGAAACAAATTTGATTGGCAAACTGGGAATACGTAACCAAATTGTGACCCTCTCTATCAATTTTCCCTAAAAAAACTGAACGCAAATCATACCTTGATCGTCGACCTCCATATTCTTCACCATCCACGCGATCAAATCCGTTCCTGCGCCAAAATCATAAAAAGTCAGTAATCAACGATGTAATGCATCTTTTTACACGTATAAAAAAGCGTCAAGCGTATGCGCATAAAATGAATAAAATTTTTTTTTTCAAAACACAAACCTGTGAAAATGGACGGTATTTTCGTCATGAAAGTTTTTACGGTCTTCACGGGTACCCCCGTCTCCTCGTCCTGCATTTTTTCCACTATCGATTCCATCTATAACAGAGTTTGAAACGACGTATTAAATCGATGCTCGTGTGATACATTTAATCAGCAGGAGATACAAAAAAAAATTGTTTTGTAAATAACAGCGTATCATAAAAGATCACTGGATAACTGTATACGCACATAGATATAAACAAAACGTTATCCTACATCTATAAGAAAATTCTGTAAAACTACGTTTTTATACCACCTAAAGCAATTATCAACACCATACATAAGCAATTAACTCAACCCTCTCCCCTTTTTTTTTAAACTCTCATTATTTCGAGCTAACGGCCTACACGCATCCACGCAGTTTATACGCGGCGCGGCGTATATATAATTACGCGTATGCATGCAAAAGTTTTTTTTATAGCGCTTCCATAGAGCCTCGTGAACGCGATAATTAGCTTCGACGGCAAAGTTTTAATTCACTTCCAGTTGGTGCAAAGACCCGCGCGTTCGCATTCGAAGCGTAGGTACTGTACACGTAGTACATACACAATGGCACTTTCAGAGCGAGATATATACCTACTTTTCGCATTGTGTTTAATTTGCCGCCTATAATACCGAATTGGGTGTAATTTGTGTCGAGCATTGATTCGGTGAGCGATTTTTTTGTTATAGATCTAGTGTAGGTTGAGTGCATTTATTCATATAAAGTTTTGATTTGTTTAGATAAAATATAACAAAAATTAATATTTTTATAATATAGTGTGGGTGCACCTTCAATGGAATTTATATGAACAATTTTTATTTTATTTAATGTTATGTAGTGAATAATATTATTTAAATAATTTCACTTTCCAAGTTTTTCGTTTTAATTTTGACTATACCTACAAGTTTAATTATTTTCACTGGGACTGCCGAGAATTTAAAACCCGTAAATAAAAATTCTAAAAATAGCTTGCAGAAAGGTGATTCAAATGAATTCCATTCTTCCGCGGAGTCCTATGAAGTTACAAGAATACTTTAACATAAAGATGCTACTATATAAAAACCATATTTATGTTGTGATTTTGAATATTCTTATACAACGGTTGTAACGTTCATCAACTTTTAAACGACAAGCTTTTAAAATTTCGATTGGCTATACTTTATTTAGAAAAATTTCTTTTTATTAATTAAAATTTTTCTATTAAACATTAAATTAAAATATTTATGCTCTCTTTTACCGCCAGTAGTTGAATTATGTAACATACAAAAGTAACATTAATATTCATCGCGGACGCTCCCTATTACCCGAAGGCTCATAAAACTAGGAAACTCCATGAAATATTCACTAGCTCACCACACTTGTATACATTTTTCATCAAACGAAAGTGGAATTAATCTTAGTCGCGCATCTTTATGGATCGTTGACCACAATTTACCGATTACATCTCGTAATCGAGCAAAAAGGCTCGGATATCTTTTTCGAGCAATTTTCTCGTAAGTCTGTAATCATACATATGCCTATATACATTTCGAATCTAATCCAGTAAAAGCACATATTGAAGATCATAAAAATAACATATGTTATAGCTTGAGATTTTTCATTCTAAAAAATTAAGCCCCCTTACATATCAAATAAAGAAACTGAAAGTGTTTCTCTAAAAGCTTCCTATATAGTATAGATACTTTTGGTTTACGCCATTCCAAAGTGCTGCTAAAATAAATTGAAAAAAAATATATATATATTCTCTCTCCTCCCAGCATTACTTACCTCCAAAAGTGTTTTATCTAGCTCTAAACCAAAACACCTGCAGCCATTCTTTCATTTACATATACACACGCCACCCACGTCTGTTTATACACCTCCAAGGCTCCAAAACTCCTATACCCAACCGCGTCATATCAAAACACACACCCTGCGCGCCTCCGCACGCACGCACGTTCCATCCCATTATTATATCCCCCCTCCCCCCTCTCACCAAAACAAATGAACACCCCACGGCGACGAGTTCACCTCTCTAACGAAAACAACAACAAGAATATATCAAACCCACCTTCTTGTACGTAAGATAGTTGGGCGAGTCCTGAGCTGCCGGCGCTATGATGGTGGCCGGATGCGCCTGTGCCGTGAACGCAAGCGAGGGCGGTAGCTTCGGCTCGTCGTCCTTCTTCTTGTTATCCTGCTGCTGTGACGACGGGTTGGCATTGTTATTGCTCTGGTTGGCAGGATGATCGCCGTGGCCTGAGGCGCCAGCCGGTGGCGCCTGGCTCGACGACTTCTCCCCGCTCATGGCCGTTACCATGACCAGGCGCGGATATTGTGTGTGTGCGCCTATTAGCTGGAATCAGGCTGCCTGCGGCCGCGCTCGTAGGCTACCGCGGCTGCATGAAGACGCTGCTGCTGCTGCTGCTGCTGCTGCTACTGCTACTGCTGCTCTGCTGGGTTTGTTGTTGGGAGAAGGAGGAAGATGAGGGTTATTCTATATATAGAGGCGGACGAGAGGGGGCCGTGAGCGAGAGGGTTGTGTGCTGGGAGAGTAGGTCAAGGCTGCATGGCGCACTTCGGCGGGGGCCGCCCCCTTCGTCCATCGACTCCTTTTCCTTCCGTCCTCCGCACTCTTCCCTTATTTCTATATGCTACTTCCTCTTCTCTCCTCCCGAACTCTTCTATAGGTACAACGAAGCTCGCAGCTTCTTCTTCTTCTTCTGTTTACGCGCGCTGTCACTCGCACCCTGTGTGTTTATACCAGAGAGCGCGAGCCTCCCCGAAAGTAGCTTTCGTTCGCCACCCACACGGGCGCTATACGACCGACTGACTGTTCACACACTCGGCGCGTTCTGACTCTGAACGGTAGTGCCGCGCGCTCTCTGCGCGCGCGGGTCAATGCGACTGCGCACGCGGCGCGGGAGAGCTTTTATTTACCAGCGCAATTCTCCTGCTCTGGTCGCGCGCGTATAGGTCTTATACTTAGTATAGCAAAAGCTCGGATCGGCCCTTTTTGAAGAGGCGGTTTTTGCGACAAGGCTGTACGTGTACATATACGCGTGCGTATTTATGACCGTGCGTATTAATATTTTCAAGGGTAGGGTGAAGGATTTATCGGGGAATTGGGATAGAGACGCGCGAGGCTAAGGTGTTTAGGGGGCTGTGTGTGTCGAGGATGCGAGATTTTGCTGAGTCGGAGGGTAAGGGCTTTGAGAGGAGAAAGGTGCGGGTGAAATGGATTGGATGATAATGGACGGAGGCGAGGGAGATTTTGAAGTGATTTGCGATAATTGCGGGGAAGCATTAGTGCAGCTATAACGTCTCGCGGATATGATTGATGAAGTTGTAGTATTATTATATAGTTTAGTTGTTGTTTTGTGTAATAAATTTTATTTGGAGTTGTTGCGTGGAGTATGTGGGAAAAAACTTGGTAGAGTATGACGAAATAGTTTTCAATGGTAGAACAAGCTCGTTGTTATTTATGGGAGGTCGTACAAGGGGGACTGCGGTGTCAAAATTTAAGGCTATTTTTGGGTTTTTTTTTATAATGGTAAGATGATTTTTTTTTTTTTTTTTTTTTTTTTTTTTTTTTGTTGAAATTTTATTATTATTATTATTATTATTATTATTATTATATATATATATATATATATAAATATATCACTATGAATTTTACATTTCTCTGTGTGATAGTCTCACGGAAGGAACAAATTTGCAAGTTTAAAAGTAGGGGAGCTTGCAGGGGACACGTGTGTGTATTATAGAGCGGAGAGAGAGAGAGAGCGCGTGGTCACGTTATAGTCTTCTCGATGAAAATCAATAGTTATACGTCGAAGATCCAGAGTAACTCGTTGGAAAAACATTTATTTGACGTCGGGGTTAAAGAAGAGACGTCAATTTGGAACGAGCGATTATAACATATATTGCAGCATTTAATAATAAAAAAAATGTTTTAATTTAAACTAGGATAATAATTAGAAAAAATTGATAGTATATATTACTTTGATTGTTTCTATATATTTCCTAAATTTTTGGAGATAATTTAAATAATTAACAAGATCTAGCGTAATCTAATCTGTATATAAATCTTATTATTATTTAATTTTTTTTATTAATCAGTGCAAAGACTTAATAATTAGTTTGTAAACATCCTACAATTGTTTGGAGATAATTTAAATAATTAACAGGTCCAGCGAGACTGGAGTAATATATCTTATTTATTTATTTATTTCAATAATTAGTTCAAAGTCCTAATAAAAACCGTTTAGTAGTCAAAATATCTACACTAAACAACTTTTCTTACTATATATAATAAAAAAACTAAAAAAATGATTCTTCTCGAACTCAAATATATTACTGTATCGAAAATTAAAACAAAAATATATCTTTTACGAAAAATAAAACTCGCTGTTATCAAACACCATAACATACCGGACAACCATATGTATTTCAATTCTTTACAAAACAATCCGCTAATCCCAGCCCCATTCGTCGATGGTCGAGCTCCACCTGAGACTCGCCAGCGAATAAGTCCCGTCGGTAAATTTCCTCAGCCAGCCAAGTCTCACCGCTTTGTCGGCCTGCTCGGCGATCTGTCGCTTCAAGCTCTCGGGGTCCTTGTCGACCGGGTAGTGCTGCTGGAAGTGAGTCAAGAGGAGGCGGAGTGGCACCCGCTCACGTTTCATCTCCAGCTCCTCGACCGCGTCGCACACCATACGCGCGGTCACGGAGCAGCTTGCCGGTGTGCGGCTGGCGCCCGCTTTCGACGACATCGACGTACTTTTTTGGGCTGTCAGAGTTGTCTAAAAGGAGGAGTTGGTACATAGGTATAATCTGGAATATGCGACGAAATCAGGATTAGATAAGGAGAGTTGGACAGCGGATGCTAATTTTTAGAATGTATATAGTGGAGTAAACAGTGGAGGACTAATGAGTATAAATGGAGTCTAAATATACTTTTAGTGTTAAGGAAGTTGGCGTATAGCGAGTTTGTTCTGTAGTTTGCACATCTGCATGAATTCATTGGACTAATTCTAAAAGCTATAAGGCGTAAGCCTGTTAATTATAAGTTATTTAAGCAAAAAGTTTATTTCCGTAAACATTAATGCGTAACATGAATAGAGTATGTAATGAATACTGATACAAAATATTATATTAAATCACCTCATCAAATTTGTCTTTTAATTCATCATTAAAGAAAGTCGTTTAGTCAAAACTGAAACTATACATTTTTTCTTGATCTAATAATCGTTAAGTACCTATAACAAGAGTACAGTGTACAGCAGTAGTAATTAAAAAATGCATTAACCTATATAACAGTTAAAACTTAACTTAAAGAATGATACCTTGTAGGAAAATTGCACGAGGAATTTTGAAGAAAACAATTTTTTTGTATTTCACATTTTTTGCTTTTATTTATTTCTCTTTTAATTTATAGAATATACTCTTTATTGACAAATCAGACTTGATCTGGAACAGACATAATTGGGGAAAACAGTGAGAATAAACATACGAGGCTTGACACTTGAAGAAACAAGCGAGTAACGCTTTTTTCAGAGATGAGCCGGAAACATTTCTCGGGAATATATATGCAATACGTATGTTTATATAAGTATGTTTTATTTTTTCCATTTTTTTTTAAATATAATATCCATGATTTAAATGTATAATGTACGTATAAAAAAGGTGATGCAGCGTGCTTTGCGAAAGTTTCTGAAAATTCACTAATCAATAATTTTTTTTTTCTTTTTTTTTTGTTCGCAATACTTGCTCTTGTGTAAGTGTTCGAGTCTGTACACATCCACTTATGATTCTTTTGTTTAAAGATTTACTACTATTATAAGCAATTTGATATCAAACATATTGAACAACTTTTGAATAACGTGACTGGAATTTATCTTTCTTATAAACGCATCTACATTGTTTAAAACTTAGGTACGTTTGTGATTTTGTTTTTGTTAGAATTTCGCTGAAAAGGCGTTTGACTAATTGCTGCGCAATAGTATAACAACACGAAAAAATTCATTAGACTTCAACGACGATTTTTTTACAATCGAATTTCTGCGAGTTTACAATGATTGTATGGAGTTAGTCAAGTATTGCAATCGTTACCCATTTTATAAAAAAAAAGAGACAAAAAAGATTAAAGAGTAAAAATATTTTTATTTGATCAGATAAAACAACAACCTGAGACAACAAAAATAAATAAATAGTTAAAATGTAAACACATACATTAATAATATTTAGAAAATTTTAGTAAACAATTACTATGTACTGGTTATAGCGTTCAAACGCACTTTTCGCTCTGTTCCAACACTTGTACTTATCTTCACATTTTTTTTCAATCGATCAATAACATTTTAACGTGTCTATACAGATATACTTTCATCTACTCGCTCACGAGCCATGAGAAATCCCATCCAAGTGATAAGAATAATGAAATAATAATAAATACTTTAAAAGAAAGGGAAAACCCAAAATCGGATAAAAATCTTTGTATAATAAACTACTATTTTACATCTTGGATAACATTTTTTCAACTTAATATAAGATCCAAACAGTTTCGCACTTTATAAATGCCTAATCTTATCTAACTATACATACGCAAGTATCTCTGTAACTCAATGTATTAAACCAAAAAGCACCCGTTTCACACATTTACATATTATCACGGAATAAACTAGTTATTTACAATTGGAGAATGTACAATTTGACGAACAAGCGCAACAAAAACGTGTACGCTAGTCATATAAGCTCGGTGTTTTATCGTTAAAAAAGAAATCAAGAGAGATTAAAGTTATACACATTCGAATTGAAAAACAGACAATATATAGAATTAAGAAGTGAGAAAAAAGAGAAATTTGATTGTTATGAAGCTACGTTTTACCATCCGCGTCCCATATGTTTTTAGTCCATAAACCTTACCGATAGATACATTCATTTGAAAATCGTACAAAGTTATCGTAAAAAGAAAAACTTGGAAATTGTTGAGCGCGCGTTTAAACATCCATGAAAACTGGTTTATCTCATATAAGTTCGAAGCTTGCTATCAAACTTGCGACGTGAAAAAACTTCAATATTGATGCAATTAGGACGCGAGCGATTAGGAGCCTTCTTATCGAGGATCACGGAACATTGGGATATATACGTCCTATCCTATGTTTCGCCTACTGACGCATGGTCGCAATTACGTTGTTCAGTTTACAAACTATAGAAAAGGAATATTTACGACACATGTCGAGCTGGATCACAATATCTGCAGCAGGTGTATTGCCGGTTTAGGCATATTTTTTTATATGTATAATCAAGTGATAGTTATTTCAATAGTTCCGAAATTCGAACTTTGTTACCATAAAAGTAACAAACCCTCTCCTCAACTTCTTAAATAAGTTTATTATATTATTTACTTCTTAGGGAATATATAAATAAAAAAATAATTAACACAAATCAGCAATGATCCAATCACTACTTCCACGCACAAAATGTTAAAATGTTTAAACACTTCGTTACACTCACTTTTAAATCAATAATTGATTATCGAGACATTTTGAACTTAAAATCTTTTGATTCTGAAATAAACTGCTTGGCAGATTACAATAAGTTAAAAAATAGAATCAACACTACTTCAATTAAACATTAAATAAAAACTGTCGAAATCGACATGAAAACTTGCTTAAAAGCAACCTACAAGAGAAAAAACTGTCAAAGTTGAAATCCCAGAAAGCTCAAAATAAACACCACCCTACTATTTAATATTTATATATGTATATATATATATAATCTTTATAATGACTAAACTCTCGAGGCTGTCACTTCAGCGCCGCTCTCGCTACGCGCGGGCTGCATCAGTATAGAGAATATAACTCCGACGAGGCGAAGTTCGCCAGCGACTAGGGTGTACATACATCTCGGCCGCCGAGATTACGAATGTATGTGTGTGTATATATGTTTGACTCTGGACTCTCGCGCGACCAATGTGTACATGTAAGGAGAAGCGTGCTCGCGAGAAGTCGGTTAATATAGATTAATCTATACATAGGTATAGATTATAATAATCCACGGAAATAGATTAACTCGAATTTACTACAATTCTTTGGCTTTGAGAGAGGGGCCGCCACCCCAGGACCTCGTGATGTACTGGGCGATGAAGACGACGAAAATGACGATGAGGATGTCGACGAGCTGCTTACTGAAGCGGGACCCGTTCACTCGTTCCCTCGGTGCCCTCTGACGCATGGCCACCTGCTCGATCAATCGTTGGATATGATCCAACTTCTCAGTGTTCTGATGCACGCGTTCTTCTACACCCTTCACCATGTTTACGATCCTAACAAAACAGATTCAATTGCGTTAGACAAACTTTTTGTTTGTTGCAAATAACTATTAGATACGTTAAATATATTCACAAAATCTACATATATTTATCAGGTAAATTAAATTTTAAAACGCTATCTTAGAAGAAATCGATACCTTGCGCCGCATACGAATAAAAAATTAAAAACGTTATCCGGAAGCGTAGAAGTCATAAGTAACATGCTAGCCAGCACAAATCACGAATGTATATTACGCGCACACATACATATGTGCCCCGCCGGCGACGAGCCACTGAATTATTTAGTGCATTACCTGGCCGTGGAACGTCGCCGCTTGCCAACCGACTGACTCGAATCGGAATGTACTCCCTCGGAAGAACTGGCAGAGTCGTGCGTTGCCTCCGTAATGGGATGATTGTTCGTGAGCTGGCGCTTGGAGGATTTTAAGACCGAGAGCGAAGAGCGCGACTCGGCCAGCAGCAGCGGCATCTGCATCATAATCAGAGCATAATTCAGCAATTTATCGTATAATTCTAACGTAAAGTTCTCTTGTTACTGGATGTGTATATAAAGAATAAATATAAGAGATATGTATAAGAAATAGTAAGGATCTAAGAAACGTTTGCTTCGTAAATATGTCAAAGAAGTATTTGCTTGACAATCAATCAACAAATTCTTTGCTTATCAATCAATCAAAATCCCCAATGCAAATATGCAAACAAGACATTGCATCTCTCACCTGCGATTGAGGCTCCATGGAGACGATACTACCGGTGCGCATGATCGGCGTCTTGTGTCGGGTTTTCGTGCTTACGATGTAGTCGTGTTCGTACTGCACAACGTCGTTTCTAGGATCCCATGGACGGATATCAGCATGGCGGTAAACCCAGTTGCCCGTAATAATATCCTAATAACCAACACAATAAAACGATAATAATATCTCCGCTAAGATCAACAGCTGTAATAAAAACGAGAAAATATATATGTATACGCACTTGCACGAAGAATTTGGGCACCCACTCTTGTCCGATCGCCTTTCTCTCCTTGGCGCGCTCGCGCTGCGCCTCCTCCAGCACAGTCTTCGCCTCCGTGGCTGCGGTCTGGTCGTCATTATTTATCGCGTTCGTCACGGCCAGCCATAGCTTCTGACTCTCCCAGTCGCCCTGGTTATCGAGCGGCACTGTGTACTTCTTCAGACGGGCCTTGCGGATTTCCGGCGTCGGGTTGAAGAAGAGGACCTCTTGCTGTGATTACAAAAATCATTCGTTTACTGTGATGTAGCTTTTTCAAAGGGTTGTACAATGATTTAGCATATGATAATTACCCCGATCCTTTTGTCTGTAATCATGATTTGACCATCCCAGTAGCCGCTGATTGTGGCGAGCGTCTCTTTTCCAAGCTTTATTCTGCCTACCACCATGTTCAATTGATCCGCGCCTCCGAGGAAGGGCTATACGAAAGAAAATTTATATAATTCATCGCATATTGCAGAATCATCATCATATTATACTACAAAACTACGTACCTTCAATTTGAATTCGAGTTCTGTATTATATCCAGTCTTTTCGCAGTTGATGTTAACTTTTCCGCCAAGCTCCATGGACAACGTGCCCATCAGGATACCCTTGCAGTGCGCATAGGGAATCGTCATCGTGTAGTCCTCCCCGCGCGGTAACATCGTCAATACTGCAGCGCCGTCCAGCACGGCCGATGTCGAGTTACCTTTACGCGAAACAAAAACGCAGCCATTGTATACACAATTGCCTTTCTAAATTTACCTACTTATATTTTACATCATAAAACAAAGTCCAAACTTCGAACCTGCACCCATAAATTACATACGAGAGCGCAAAAATCAACTCACCGTAAAACTTAGACTTGGCGATGATCGTGGCACTGATAGTGAAACCGTCTTGGCGATTGGTCACGTAGAAACCGGAGATCGGCGGGTGGTGGGAGAGCTGCCAGCAGTAGCGATAAAGCGTCGTTTAGCGAAAAATCAACTCCGAAAAACCACAAAGAGAAATTTGTATATGCGTGTATTATATATACTTGCCTGCTCAGCGAGGTAGAACGTGCGCGAGCCGTTGGGATGCTGCCAGTAGCAGCGGAACGTCTCGCCCAGGAGCGGATTGTAGGGCTTCTTCAGGCCCTGCGGCTTCTTGTAGAAACCGGACAGGTACCACTTGACCACCCCCTTCATGCGCGTCAACGCGTCGTCTTCCAACACCGCTCTGGTTGTAAGAGAGAAACAATGTTTTGAAATGTGTGTGTGTGTGTGTGTGTGTGTAAAGAGGGATTTTTAAAGCGATGTATATTGTTGTGGTTTCGAAATAAACGTAAAAGCTATTTTCAGGGGTTGTCGAAATACGCGCGTATAATCATATGATTAACGACGATTCAGTAATAAAATGGTTTTTTTTTAGCTCATAAACATAAGAGAATAAAATCGAATAATTTATAACAAACAAAAATTGAGAAATTCAGCATAAATATCAATAACCGATACTCGCTTAAAGTTTGCTTTAATTAATCGACCAGGAAATATAATCTCGCCATCGGCAGAATTTACAAATAACTCGATTACACAAAACCATGCATTTCATCATCCAACAAGAACACAAAAATGCTTCGTGACAGTTGTACTGCTGCATAATCAGCTTCGTGTTATTTTTTTTTTTATCCGCAAAAAGTTCCGTTGACGATCGGTGGGTATTAAAATATACCTATACATACGACAGCGAAAACTGCATACTATAATAATAAAATATATAGCTAAAATGGAACTTACTGAGAGAGCAGATCCGCGTGGTAATACGAATCGGCGAGCTTCTCGAGGAACGAGCGCGGCTCGAGGATGAACGTCGGCAGGACGACCTTGGAGAGATCCATACCAGGGCGCACCTGCTTCATCAGGAACCAGATGAGGGACTTCTGCTCCTCTTGTAGCTCGGTCACGACCTCGCCGGCCTTCGGGATAATAGGATAAATGAGATGAATGTTTTAAAATTGTTTTATTGAGTTTTTGGGTTTATGTAATAGGGCGAACAGTGCCAGCTTTTTTTTTTTAGTACGCGAGTTCTCGAAAAAGTAATCAGGTTACCACAGATGAGAAAATAATTGGATGGTAAATTAAAAATACTTAAATATATTTTTTCAACTCTTTCGTTTACTAATGAGCCCAATTAGTTTGAATTTCATGTTTTCGTGAAACTCACATCATATATTATGAGCTGCACATTTACCATTTCGTGTTCTCTTTTCAAGCTTTCCAACACGCGTATTACAAAGTCTGCGCTAAAAGTTTGCAACCATTTTTTTTTCGCCTTATAATTATAAAACTATTAACGAAAAATTTCCAACCATCTGTCATAAACAAACTTATTAAAGCACAAAATACACGTTAAATCAATAATATCAACTTGGAGTGCTTTCAATTTTCAGATTCTATTTTCAGACGCCGACAATTCAGCAATTATAAGCGGCATGTGTGCAGTATCGGCGCGCGCGCGCGCGCGCATGAGCTTAATAGAAGTAAAGTGAGCCTTGAAAGCTAAACAACGCTACAGCTTCCCCGACGCAATGATATTCCGTTTTATTGTGCTCTATTGAACCGGACAAGGATTTTCCATATCGAGCCGCGCTCTCGCGCGTGTGTATATACTGATTTCGCGATTCTTTAAATAAATCGGAGTCTGTTTACAAACACACGCGTCCGCGCGTATTGTGTCATACGGTCGCTGCGTAAACCTATAATAATGCACTTTGATCATGGCGCGCGCGCTGATCAATAATAATATACTTATATGTTTTATTTTTACATCTAAAAGTATACAAGCAAACAATTTCAGAATACA